>JAJLUM010000049.1:23778-94675 GCA_030564265.1 Blastobotrys attinorum
AAAAAAAAAAAAAAAAAAAAAAAAAAAAAAAAAAAAATGAAATAAATGAGAAAAGAAAAAGGATCTAGCTCCACTACACACTCCTCTCTAGAGCTTGAACTTATATAGATATCACTTTGTCGGATCTCGCAGCTTACCAAAAACTGGTACTATGTCAGCCGGACGTCCATTACGCATCCAAAAATCAATCAAAGTCAAAGCTGTCTTATCTGGAGAATCCTCATGCAAGAAATGCCCAGCTTCATTGAACACCATCAATTGATACTTTCCCTGCATCTGACCAATCATGAGCTCCTTGTCCAACCGGTCGGTTCCAGCAAGAATAAGCAGCCTTGCAGCGGGGGCCTTGAGAAACCTACTCGACAATCCTTCGAACCAGTCTCTCCAATAAGGTTCTGTCCTTTTCAGATCCATAATCCACGTATATTCACCTGAGCCCGAGCCTTCTACTTTCCCCTCCTCATTTTTCTTCGTCAACAATGCTGGAACCGAAACTGCAGCTGATTCCTTATTCCGCAGATGGTGGTGAGCAAGATGCCATTCAATAGCCGACGGCAGGCTGTCAAATTGCGGTGGGAAGGAAGCAAGTACCTTATTCATGCTATCTAAACTCTCCATTGTGAGTCCTTCCACAACATCTAATATTACTAGCCCCACCAGCTTTTGGATTCGCCGGCTATTTGCAGCTTGGGCTACAATAGAACCACCCAGAGAATGGCCAACCAGTACTACTGGGGGAGCTTCTTTCTCTTCTCGGTCCCACCCCATCTTTGTCCATACGCTTTCTACAACACTTAGGAAGTCCTCTACAAGTATGTTCAATGCGAACATATCAATGCTATTATCATTCACTTTTGTCAGCCCGTGTCCGCGCATATCAAAAGCTAGAGCCCCTGCAGCTTTTGTCGACGAGTTTTTTGATGCCATGTTTCCTTCCACCGCCTGTTCCTGCTGCTGCCGTTGATCTGATTCCATCTTTTCTTTAATTTTCTTGGCCAACAAGGCAAAAGTCAATGCACTAGAACCAGCTCCATGCTGGAATACGAATATTGGTGAGGCCTTATCCTCTGGAGGAGTGAAATACACGTTGAACTCGCCATTTGCATTTTGGACAGTAAAGTTTTGATCAAAATGGCCCTCCCATGATTTTGGTTCTATAGTTCCCCCTCCTCGCCTTCGTCTTCTATTTCGAAACAATCACGCATGTTAGTCATTTCTCTGCATATGGTTTCTATATTCTTGTACGTACCTTGGCGGGGCCATCGTCGCCATTGAAAGTGGAGCCACTGTATCATCATCCTCTTCATCTTCAGGGAACATACCTAATCTGGCTTCTGCTTCCTGGATCTTTTTCTTAAACAAACCCTTTTGAAAATCAGACATGCTTGATTGATCGTGAATGAATGTGAATATATATTTGTTATTCCGCAATGATGTGATCAGAATCAAGCCTTAAGTCACCGACGACGGTTCTAGCACTTGTCGCGGAGCCGTTGGGAACCATTCCGCCAACCGCCGCATCTGATGGTGGGAATGGAAGTAATAGCAGTAGCAATATCACAGTGCGTACAATACATGGTTTTTTTTGTGATTGTGAAAGCAAAGATGATCAACCGAAGAAAGACTGAATCGATTCTTTCATGTGGGAAAAGTGCTGATCCGTTTCGAGAGTTTGAACCAAAATCTCCAGTTGATCGATACTGAATGCGTTCGCGATTACTATCTATTTGAGAATCAGACATAAAAAATTATATCCTTAAAACCTGGGCAAAGTTTGATGTCTTACGCACTTGATTCCATCAGCTATTAAGTATCTTATTTATGCTATATATTGTACAAATTCGTGTGTAATTGCTCAATAGTAACTTCACGTGACCCCCAAACCGATGAGCCGCACGAGAGAGCTTTTTTCGCGACGTCCCTGTCTTCCCAACGTATAATGATGCGTGTTTTTGTCACCAACCTACTACTAACCAATCGCACCACCAAACATGGAAACAATAGCCCTCGGATCTGACAAAGGCGTCCAGAAAAAGAGACCCACAGTAAAACTGCATGTCGAACTGAAGAAGAACAAAGATGGTTCAAATGAGCAAAAGATCATTGACTTCACCAAACTGGCAGAAGAGAAATACGGCAAGGAAGCAATCTATCCTGGGTTTGCCAACATTGATTTGACTGCTTTAGATGTCGATGACGATGATGACAATGATGACGTTGTAGATGCCGACGGAGACGTGGATCTCGAGAAAAACCAACAACAGCAGCAGCAACCACAGCAGCCGAAACCAAAGCCAAAGAATCGGGGTCGTGTTGAGGGTAAATACGATTTGGAGGACCCCTTCATTGATGACACTGAAATGGCATGGGAAGAGCAAGCTGCTTCTACAGCTGATGGTTTTTTTGTCTATCAGGGCCCTCTCCAGGCTGCTGTTGAGACTAAGCCCGAAAAGCCCGAGGGTGAACGGAAAAAGCCTGGTCCTCCGAAAGGTTATAAACGTGGCTCGAACCCAAAGAAAGCAGCAGCTTCTAATTCGACATCTGCTGCATCTAAAGCATCTAAGAATTCCCAAAAGTCTGAGGGCAGTTCAACAAGTAAAAATAATGATAATGGTGGGAATAGCAATGGTGCCACCCCTATTCCGATAGCACCAAAGCAGTAAGCGGCCTCTTACTAGTAGCTGTCGTTCTAGGTAGTGGCTTGTATTTATTAATTGATGACATTTTGTGTTTTCCGTATTCGAAAGTTGTCGACTTTTCAGGGCTAATCAAGACGCTGTGAAAAATGACGTGATCGACATGTTATTTTTTGCCCTCTGTGCTGACTGTGACGCTTTCTTGGAAGCCCGAGTTGGGCGTTGTTTTACCTCAGTATCAGACTTCGTCGGAGATGATTCAATCTTCTCAGAAGCTGATGCTAGAGGCGATTTCAATGTGTCAATGCTGATTTGCTTAGGCCCCTCACTCTTCACTGATAGTTTCCTGACAGGCTGATGCTTCTTGTTGTCTCTGGGTACCGGAGGGGCAGCGTAGCTTTTAGTGAAGAAAAACTCGCTAATTGATCTATTGTTGAAACTAGGATCCTTCCTGGCCTTGAGTCGTCGTTTTGATGGAGATGCCAAACTCGAATCGTAATCGCTGCTGCTACCGTCGACTCGTTTGAGCTTTCTACTTTGCGATTGTTCTTCGTAGAACCTCTGAAGCTCGCCCAGAGTCGAGTGCTCCAGTACAAACTTCCATACGTCTCGTTGTCCCACCGGTGCTTTCACGTCTACGGGCTTCTTGGATGGTTCTTCAATATCCTCTAGTAGCCTATGCAAATTAAGCTCGAGCCGCACCATTCCAGCCATAGATCCCGTGACCTCACGGATCACGTGGAAGGACTGGGGCACCTCAGCCGCACCGAATATTCTCCGAACTAGCAATGCGACCGAGAACATGTTAGAGAACTCACTATACACTTCGTAGCCTTCATAAGGGAAGTTCCTTTCAAAGTACTTGTATAGCCGGGCAATGTCTATCACAGGCATGACGCGAATCTCTGATCTCCGGTTCACTGAGGGGTTCACGTAGTAATCAACAACTTCCATGTTAGGGAAATCTTTTGGCAGTATTTTGGACCCGTTTCTACGAGAAAACATTTGTGCCTCGTTAGTGGCTAGCTCGTGGTTCAGGCGTTCCCTCCAATTCTTTAGCAGTTCTTTAACAGAGTATGTACTGCCAGTAGTACTGGTTTCTAGCGCAGGAGAATCTCTGCCATAGCTCGGCATTCTGGCAAGGTCTTCAATATCCAGAATTTCTCCAAATTCATTGCCGAATGGAGTATCTTTGATGATTTCCATGGCACATTTCTTGCCCATTCGAAGCACTCCTGAAGTGTCATAGTCTCCTCCAACCAGTAATGCATACAGTATGAAATTTGCTCTATTCAGTTTAGTGATTTCGACACAAGTCACCATTCTGTCTTTTTTGTTAATACTGTTACCAGCACCTGTTGTCTCAGTACTTGTACTACTATTGCTATTATCTGCAAACTTGACAACTTTGGTCGCTCCGAATAGCAGACAATCACTGTCATTGCTGAACACCCAGTCTACTGAGCCTTCCAGCTGGAGCCTTGAACATTCTGCCTCACCTTCGCCTGGTGCCCTGATGGTTTGGATCTCTCGGTGGAAACATGCATCTACCAGGTAATTTACCCAGATATCACTCCTTCCGATATTCCAATCGTGTACTTTGTCTCGTTTGTATACAGGCTTATACGGACCATCCAGCACCATGACTAGCTTGACCCCGAGGGTTTCGAACATGTTCATCCTGAGGTTGAGCATTTTTTTGAATTGCCGTTCTAGTGGCCATTTATCTGTCTCCGACCATTGCTTGGTCATGTTTGTGAGATGGAAAATCCACTGGTATGCATCTACTGCTATCACTGGCTGTCTGCCCAACTGTTTGAACTGTGCTTCCACAAATTCGTGTAGACCTACAGGTCTGTTAGTGGGGCTGAATCTCTGAGCAGCATACGCCTCTTTTGTCTAATGAATATATTTATAACTTACTCTGGGTTTTAGCTCCCCCGAATGTTTTAATGTATTGAGATATAAGGCTGATACGATGCAAAAAGTTGTTAGCAACGAGAAACTGGTTGATAATGAGCATTAACTTACTCGTCAGTTCCCATGATGTATCATTTTCTTTTGATATTATTTCCTATAAAAGTGCATAAATAATGATTACAGATCTTCAGTTAGGTGGAAACTTCAAGATAACTATCGAAATAAAGTATTATTTGTGGATTATCTGGTGCTGGTTCGTCCCTGCGGCGACCCGAAATTGACTGGTCTTTTTGCGTCACGTGACTGGGGTTGGCAAATTGTTTATTTTTACCCCGATGAGGAAGTGTAATTGAGCTTTGGCTAATAGGCTTATACAGAGCAGTACATTACAGAGTCCGTACCGCTGGTTGAATTACCATCAATCTAGCACAGAGGAATTGGTATAGTGGTAATAAGACATCTGATATTTTAACTAGACATCGTGGTAAACAGTGGGAATTCTTGAGATATTGGTCTATGTACAAACACACAGCTGACTAACACCTTGGGCCAAAACTAGCGATAATTCATTATAATTTAAGAAGGAAACCATGTTGGGTCTATACATTGGCCCTGAATAGCCCTGCATGGTCCTTAAAAACATAGATCTCCACTTTTTTAAGAGTCCTGCTTTACAAGTAGAGAGACCTAGGCCCGAACGGACATTAACGAAGGGCTCCCCTCAAACACTAACATAATCCTTTGGATCAAACCCATCCCCGAGCTCAGCACAAGACGCCTCTCCATCTAACATAAGCTCCGACATTATCTTCCCGGTTGCTGGACCATTATTGATACCCCAGCAACTATGGCCAGCAGCTAAATACAGGTTCTTGACCTTAGTCTCACCAATTAGTGGACTACTATGTGCTGGCAAATTAACTACGGGCAAATAGCATGCCTGTGACACCTTACGCTTACCATTCTTCAAGTCATCCGACACAGCACTGGCATATGCGTACAAGTCATCACAGCTTTTATCATCCACCTCGACATCGTTAGCAGTGTCGGGAACTGGTACAGATGTATCTCCCTCGCCACATATATACACCTCATCCTTTCTTGCATAGATTTCCGGTGACACCCGCTTTGTTCGGTTGTTGATCTTCAATCGAAGCTCTGTGAACAAGGCATACGGTGAGACTTGTCGCCCAGGGTCTATAGTTATGGAATGCGCTCTCAGCCCAGAAATTGGGCACTTGACAAGCTTTGAAGACCAAGGACCCGCTGATAATAGAACTTGATCTGCTAAATGTGTTTTTTCCTCCCCTTTGACTGTATACTTAACTCCTTTGATGGAGTCACCATCACTCTTCAAAGTATTTGTAGCCTTGCCAATTACCAAATCAACTGCACCACTCTCCTTCGCTTTTTCCAAGATGTAATTGGTGAAATGATATGGATGTACTTGGGCTGTGACTTCTGGCCCTCCCAATGCTTCCCAGTCATCAACCAAGTCTGGCTTTATCCAATCAAGGTCCTTTGGAGCGCTATCACTGGTGCCATGAGACCCGCCATACCCTCCTGTTACTGATAGTGTTGAAACTCTTCTGTATCCCCAGTTTTCGTATCCATTATATTTGTCTGCTAGTTCTTGGTGGAGCTGGAAAGAAAGTGGTACGATTTGTTCTGGGAAAGCCCACAGAGCTAGCAGTCCACCAGCCTTGCCAGAGGCAGCAGCCGCTGGCTTAGCTGCTTCTAGTATAGTGATATGGTGTTTCTTCACATCGAACGATGGATGTTTAGTTAGATAATAAGCGGTACAGACCCCAATGATTCCTGCGCCCACAATCAAGATTTCGTGTTTTTTGTTGTCGGTCATTTTGTAATTGTACTGAAGAAAGTCCGTCTACCAATTGGCTTCGTCGTTCACTGGAGTTCGTTGTGATCACAATCTGTCGCCACTATATCTCTGACAAAATATACAACCTGCACGTGTACGGAGTCTACTAAATTCCTATCTGTCCTTTTTAATTTTTTTTATTTTTTTTTTTTCGGTAATAGATTGGAAGTAGCTTGTATTCGTTTCGCTTGTTTTAAATAGTGAGACGAGTGGACAAAAAACACCTTGTCCTCCCTCCCTGGAGCGGACCGCAATTAAATAAACACACAGGGCGGAAGGAACCAACGAAAATTTCCCGTTTCGGAGACCGTTCTTTTCCTATGCATATGTTTCGAGATCATACTACCAGAAGCATAACTAGCAGTATAATCAACACAACGATTAGCAGCGTGATGCAACAGGAACTGAGAGTTTCCTTATTATTCTCAACGACCCAGTTAACCCGTTTGATACCCCGACGAAGCTTGTCGCCGGCAGTGTCAACGTCTCGATCAAAGTCATCAATCATGTACGACTGATCCTCCAGCTCACGTGACATCACATTGGCCTGTTCCCGTAGGTTCTTGACGGTGCTGGAGACAGAATCGAGTACAGTGTCCTGCTCTTGGATCATGTCTTGGTATAGCAGATTAGAATCGGGATGCTGTTGGCCCTCTTCTGTTGACTCATCGTTGTCATTCCAAGTGGCGACATTTGGATGCACGTTTTTTGCCTGGGATATTGTATCTTGAATTTCAGACAGTTTCCTATTTAGCTCTCCAACCTTGCGGATTCTGTCGTTGATCTCATGCTCTGATATGCCAAATTGATTAGGGGTCGATTGGACTGCACCAATGCTTTGACTCAAATCGTGGATGGTTTCAATGAGCTCCTGTGTTGAATTGTTGAGGTCTGCTAGGTGGTGATTTGTGGGCTCATTCTGATATTTCCCAAGTAATTGCTGTGTATTATCTAGCTGCTGCAGAGCATCTGCGTATACTTGGCTGAATGGATCCATTGTTTCTAGGTGACTTACTATGGCGGTAAAGAGAGGAGGTAGGAGTAGGAGGAGGAGAAAAAACACTGGGAGAACTGTCACCACATATACATCGTCGCGTTGGAGATAAGCGCCCGCCAGAGAAAAATTGTTTGTTACAGACTCCACGAAACGTACGCAAATCATCGCGAACCATCAAAGTAATAGATATCTTCTCTATCCCATTGGACCCCGTCGTCAAACAAAAAAAAAAAAAAAAAAAAAAAAAAAAAAAAAAAAAAAAAAAAAAGAAAGAAAGAAAGAAAGAAAGAGGAAAGGGAATAGAAACATGGATCCCGAACAACACAACCATCCATCTACCGAGACGGCGTCTCATCGTCCTCCTATAGACAGCACATCACCGTTGCCTCCTGTATATCCGCCAGGAATTGGTGATGATAGAGGAGCTCCAACTCGTGTTTGGCTCAACGAGAAGGTGACACCTTCTTTGGTTCAAGCAATGAGAGTAGTAACTAGAGAGCGCCCAGAAGCGCCATTGCGACGGCTGGCAGAGCTGCTGAATCAGTACGCGGATCTTGAGGAATCTGTGAAGAAGGAATAGGTCGATTTGAGTGGTTAGCGGACTAGACCGTAGAGAGAAGGAGGTACCGGTGGGTTAGCGGAATTGGATCGTGAATGGAGGTATTTCGGTTCAGCGTTTAGAAACAAACTCCTTATGGATCGTGCAGAAAGTGTGCGGCCTCAGAATGAGAACATGAGAACCTAGATTTATCCATATCATTGACAATGGAGTTGAGAATGCTCCTTGGGTAGATATAGACCAAATGGTTTGATAGAACGAATCACTGCAGAGAACTACACTATGAGTCGTGATCCCAGGACCACTGGCGCTAAAGGCTTACTATACTAGGATGATCCAGGTTTTTTCGATATGGATGTTGTCGACTAGGACGAGTATAAGCTGCTGATTCTTGAATTAATAGGACTTGTATCTACTGTAATTGGTGGCAAGTTTTTCACAGTCTCGCAATCAAGGCTACTTGTGGCTCGTGGTCATTGAACACTGTTCAGAGGAAGAATAGAGACGGAATGGGGAAATTACGACATGCTTTTGTGTCAACCTGTCGGCCTGTCCTCCAACTACTATGGGCTTGAGAATCCCAAGATTAGCATGTCTGGTTATATATTAATATCATAGTTACATCTACCTCTATATAGCGATATGAATAGCTAGCTAGGTTTATTGCACAGCGGCTAACGGGCCACCGAATGAGACATTTGGTTGAGCTCTGATGACACTGATATATCAAGATAGCACAGTAACAGCTCGTAGAGCCGTTTACCAGAAAATGAATGATGGTGCCCACGAATTCTTTCCCACGATTTGTAGACTTTCTCGGTGGGGATTGGCAACTGTCTCTGCAAGGCATGCGATCGCACCTCCTGGTACCTTTTGACAGAAGTTTCAAAATCACCAAACTGGCACTGCAGGTACCATCTGTAACAATCCCCAAACTCTCTGGGCCCAAGCTTGTTGTAGTGCTTCTCAAATATCCTCAATGCATCGTCTGGAAGTGTAACGACAACAGCGAGCTTCATGGTTAACCCACTCTTTACGAGGTAATTATAATCAAGAAGAGTATATACGGTACACAGGTTGAGAGTGGCACTGGGCTAATTCAAGAACAAACAAGTGAGGAAGAAGAAGGATGATAGATCAGTGTTATGGAGTAGCTGTCAGGTTGTCAACTCCGAATCTGAAAGATCACCATAGTCTGTGAGACCCGTTGAGCCGCACGAGGTGCGACATAAGGAAAGTAGTCGGCCACTAGCGGTTCTAATGTAGGCGATTAGAGGGAGTGGATAATTTAAACAGTGATAGTGGATAGTAATCAGTAAGGTGGTCCTATGACGTTAGTGTAGTTGGTTGATTGATGTTGCATGTTGTAAATGGTTGATTAAGGGCATATACGGTGCATTGCATTAGTGCATAGGTCCAGCTAGTTCTAGAGCACAGTAAGTTCTATGAATACTAAAATTGGTAGTTCCAATAGTATTATTTGGCTTTTTTCGGTGGAACAATACATACATCCTACTGGCTCTAAGCCGTACTTATGAGGGGACTAATTTGATACACCAGGACAACTAACCAATACTGCCTATTAGAATCAAGGTCTATGTAGGAGTAGACCTGATAAGCGCTATAAAAACCAAAAAAAAAAAAAAAAAAAAAAAAAAAAAAAAAAAAAAAAAAAAAAAAAAAAAAAAAAAAAAAAAAAAAAAAAAAAAAAAACTCTCCATATAGTGGTGTATGCATAGATAAAGACAAAAAACACTCTTGTAACCAGTATTATCCTGCGTATATGTGATTTTCAGCTACTTAGTTGTTACGAATCATAGTGCCGCCGTACTAGACGTATGTAGTCTCTAAAATTGTCAACTGCCTCTCCATGGCCCATGTAGCCCAACAATTTCCAGTCATAAAAGAATTCAATTGGAGAAACCAATCCCAGTGCGATACACTCAAATAGCACAGTCATCTCTCTACTGGAATGCCCGGCAGTATATATATCATACGGCCCATATGCGCATTGCAGATACAGGCTGTACCCGCTTCGCAGCTCGTCATTCTGAAGCATAACATGCAAATACTTGAAGACTTCAACTTCTCTGATTATTTCTGTAATCCCAGCTGCTGTACGACTGCTGATCATGGACCATTACTAAGAAACTGCTTGATAAATTACTATCAACTATATATACACAATGATCAACCCTAACAGCACCCAATGCAGAGTCAGAACTGATACATAAACCAAATGCAAACACGGGAACAGAGGAGGGCATTATTATAACTAAAACCTCTCTCTACCTTGCTCGGAACTCTGGATCGCTTTAACACCCCATTCACCAATAGTACCAACGACAGAAACTCTCCAACCCCGGAACAGCGACTCCAGGGAGTCCTCTCTTGTGACGACACTCCAGATCGTACCGACAACTCCCTTATAAGGCACTGGGCGCACAATCAAGCTAGATGGGTCCAAATCGAGCGAAGCCACATGGGCCCGTCTCATTATCGTCTCGAGAGGAAGCTTGACTGCTGACTCAAACAACGAAGATATCAAGGTCATCAGGTTGTACAGAGAGGGAGAACTAAAATTATCAATTCCCAATCTGGTGTACAACAGGTAAGGGGTGGATTTGTTAATAAGCGTGGTTATACTAGAATGAAGTACTGTAGGCACCAGAACCATCGCAGGACTCAAGAACGACTCCTGTTGCCACATAGAGGTGCGGAACGACCTTGGGTATCCTGAGTCAAATGAAGTAACTGTCATTCTTGTGCGAATGATATCAATTGGTGACAGAACAACAGCTGTGAATACCCCTGCGCAAACAGCAGTTCCTAAAGATACCAGCGGGTTTGGTGAATGAAGTACCTCCACAAAATGAGGGTCTGGCACTCCAGATAATGAGCTCAAAAATCCAGAAAGCCAGGCCTCGATAGTGGAACCTAGGGCGTCGATGATAAATGACGTGTTTAATGCTCTCCAGACCCCCTTAAAGCCATCTTTCTCGTTCAATGCGGCGAAAATATCCAGGAAATGGATAGAGGCAGTGTTAATGATTTCCGGATAGTCAGAATTATCTCGTCTTCTTCTCTTTCGATATTTTCTTGGCGATGATAATGCTTCGGAGGCTAGATTTAGCTCTTTTTCCTTACGTCCAGCAGTACTTTTTCTGGTACTTGTAGTGCTGTGTCTCGGCCTGAGGTTCTCTCCAGTGACTGCAGTAAAGTAGTCCATTTCACTATCCTTTTCATCTTCATCCTCTTCGTCTTCTTCGTCATCCTCTGAGTATCCTCGCTCGGACATTCGACTACTGCTAGCGATAGGTGTAACGTCGTGCGACTCAGTGTCGACATCTGACCAATCTCCTACTTGCAACAATAGCCTGCTCACTTCCCATGGTTGAGAAACGAATATCCTGCTATAGACCCGAAGCATCGACAGCCCTATTCCGCTTATTGTATCTCCGGCATCACTGATATTGTCGAGGTATTCGAACTTTCCCCCTCCGCTGGCAGCCTGAGAGGCCGACGAGGTCAGGTCTTTGGCTGAGTTGTTTGATGTTGTTACCAACCCGAGTTCATCGTAGCCCTTTATAGGCGAACGGAACGTCGCTGGATTATAATATGGTCGCAAGTTGCTCATTTTGTCGTGTGTGGGTTCAAGTCGGGCATGTATGAGAGGGAGAAGTGGCGATGGGTCAACTTTTTCTACTTCTTGCGCGGCTCCGTAACGTGGTGCACTATATACTTCTGCAGAGAAACCTCTCTTTTATATATATATTGGAGCTATTCAGTTTACTATATTTCTCAAACTACGCTTATGAAAGTACGTGCTTTAATGGTCCACAAATAAGCTGATACTCCTATTTTTCTTCGTGAATGGGCTGCCCCGCTTGGCCACAGACAATTCATTCTCCTTTCCAACAGGGAACGAGTCATCCAGGTCCTCAATAATCTCATCGGGAGCAAACGACAGGTTCCTCTTACTACCAGAGCTGGCCTTGAGAGGCTTTCGTTCTGGCGAACCTCCGCTCTTAATACCGTTTGGAGTATTGTTAATGATGGTCATAGTGGTGGAGCCCAAAATCCCCTTGGACCGGTCCAAAATCGCCTGGCTCAGCCGTTCCTCGTATTTGGCGGCTCGGTCCTCCAACTTGGTGAATTCCTCCAAGCGGATGGCCAATTCTGCCTTCATACCACCAATGTCTTCCCGCAACTGGCTCTTTTGCTTCTCCAAAGCAGCGATCTCGTCGTCGAGAAGTTGTTTTTTGGCACTTTTGTCAGAATCATCCTCATCAGCTTTTTGTAGCTGCCTCGTGGATTCTGCTGACGATGACTGTTGTTTTTGGATCTGATCCTGGGCAAGCCGCAGCTGCTTCTCCAGTTCTGCGGCTCGAGCCTCAGAAGCCGCAGCACGCTCCTCAGCCTTTTTGGAGAGATCACTACTGGAGTTTAAGGCATCGAGCTTTGATATGATGCATTGAACCTGCTCCCCGAAGGAAGACATATCGCCGTACTGATAGTCGATCAAAGACCGAATATCGGCCTGTATATCGGTGAGCGTTTTGGTAGCATCTTTGCTGTGTGATGCCAGCTGATCATTGACAGTACCGAAGAAGACCTTCAGCTTTTCGTTTGAGGTCTTATCGAAGTCGTCGAGCTTCTCAATTACTTTACCGGCATTTTCGTCGTTATTTTCACGAGTTTTTTCCAGATCTCTAGTACCGTTCGACGATGACAAAGACGAGACTTGTTTAATCTCTGTAGAGAGCTTATCAAGCCGCTCAGAGACTACACCAAACGGAGCTAGACCCTCAATGATGTGCTTCAAGTGCTGCTTGATCTCATCGTGGGATTGAGTGTAGTCGAGCTTGTCCACTTTCTTGTCGACGTTTTGAAGTTGAGTTTTCACACTATCGAGTGATTCCAATCCGTCGATCTTGGACGCGACCTCTTTGAGCTTTTCTTGAACGGCCCCTGTAGTCGACTGCATGCCATCGAATTTTGAAACAACGTCAGTGAGCTGTTCTTTGACGCCGTTGTCGGAGTTTTCGATTGTCTTGATCGACTTGATTAGGCCAGCTAATTGCTCTTTGATCTCACCATTGATATCAGTTCCTTTGTCGGCGTTTGAGGAATCATCGATTTTGGCGACAAGCCGCGCTAGCTCATCTTTGACACTGGCCGTGATATCTAACGAGTCCAGCTTTTCGACGAGTGCACTGAGCTTCTGTTCCACGGCTTCTTTACTGTTGTCCTGGATGGAACTGACTCTGGAGACGATTTTTTCTGTGAGCTGATCTTGATGATCACCGTTGTCACTCAGCAACTCGACTCGTTTAGATAGCTCTTTCAACTCGGATTCCAAACTGGTGCTGGGATTCATGGTATCAACCTTCTGGGCCAAAGCGGATATCTCTTGCAGTAGCTTTTCGCCCGGAACTGAGTTTTCAGCACTAGATTTGATGGACCTCTCTTGCTGCTCATTAGCATTAAGGTCCAACTTGGAGGACAGAGATCTCACCAAATCCGTCAACGAGTCCAGCTTGTTATCACCATCTTTAGTGTTAAATTTTGACGCTAGCAGTGCTAATTCCCCTGACAAGTCTTTAACAGACTTGCTCTGGGCCGAAGCATGGTTGTCGATCCGTTGAGTCAAGGACTCCAACAATGATGAGGATTCTTGAATGCTAGAGAGAATGCTACTGTATTCCTTTGGTGGCTCGCTTCCTCTTTCCATTAGTTTGGAGGACAGGCCGGCAAGATCATCAGAGAGTTTATCGATGGATTTGGACTGGTCAGCAGCATTGCGATCTAGTCGTTCGCCGAATGAATCCAACAACTTGGTGTTATCTGGGATATTGTCCTTGATGCTGTATAATGCTGATTTCAGTGTGTTGTTACTGTGCTCCAAGTGGCCGGCGATCTCTTGAATGATGTGTTGAGCGGCCGCTTCATCACTGATACCAGTGCTAGCAGACCGGGACCCAGAGCTGTTGCTCAGAATGTCACGAAAATGGCCATCATGTCTTTGCAATTGCCGATTGATATCTCGAGTTGATTCGAGCAGAGCATCAGTAACGGTAGTCAACGCCTTTTGGCTCTCTCTCTGGGTATCTAGTGATGATTGCACTTGTAATAAATTATCTTTTACCGCCGTTTCCGTGGCAACGGCGACTTGTTCGGTTTTCTTGACATAGCCTTTTAGATGGCCCAAAGCTACGCCATTATCGCGAGACCTGTGGGCCAGACCTCCAAACTCTACTAATGCATCGTTTACAGAATCGTCGACTTTCTGGGTTTGGACTTTTATGTGTTTTGCGATTTCAAGTAGTTCTGTGATTCTCTCGTCAGCCCCACCGCCTTGTGCGAGTGAGGACAGGTTTCGAGAATGCAGGCTCCGAATGGGGCTAGTGGATCTCAATGAGGCACTGTTTGTATGTGCATTACTCAGAACTGGGGAATCTGGATGTAGTGGCATTGGGGGAGGATTACGGTATGGATCAGATGAATCCCAACTTTTGTATATGTTAGTACTGTGTGTGAGGAAGGAAAGAGAAAGAAAATGAAAAAGGAAGAGAGAGAAATAAAAGAGAGATTGTGTGCAGAAGAGGGAAAGAAGAAAGAAAGAAAAAAAAATAAAAAATAGAAACTTACATTGGCAATGTGAACGAGCCTGTTGAATTGTTTTGGCTATCTTTGAGCGAGATCGTCGATTCGGTACGCTTCAGACTCATGAGTAACGGATTGAAGAGCGAGGAGTGGTACCGCAGTACTGGAGAAAAGTCGTTTGAAGATGGTGCCTTATTGGCAACTGTCTTTTTGGTATCTAATAAGTTCAATAGAAACACTTTTGCACTATGTGTCCTTGATAATTTTGGACCTGAACTGAGAACAAAACAAGGATTCCGGGTTGAGGTATTTCCTTGTAGATATTTAGGCTAGTTCTAGTTCTGACACTGGTTATGGTGTTGCTACTGTAATTGTCCCTTTTCCGGTATGGTGGAATTTAAGATTGTCGATGTTATGATTTGTATTTTGTTGATTTCCACAAGAAGATAAAGTAAACAAACGGGGCGTGCGTGCGTGCGTGGTTGCAGCCGCACTGCGGTTAGTAAGCAGTATAGGAGAAGATGACTTATCGGGGGCATTTTGATCGGGGATGAGCTGTGACGAGTAGAAAAAGCGTTGGAATACGAGAATAAAGAGCGTTGAAATACAGAAACGAAAATGCGTTGGAGTAAGTTCGAGAAGTTTTGGATGAATGGAGATGAAGTATTGTAGTTGGAACTGTAAATATTTTTTTTTTTTTTTTTTTTTTTTTTTTTAGTATGGTGTACAGAATGTACTAGGGCTGAACTCACAATGCCTAGGGTCTTTAATACTGTGATATAATGAGTGATAAACAGCTCCCACAATGAACTATTTCAACTTGGCACAATATATTTAGCACGTATTATACGAGTTATTGAGAACGTTTAGACACTCTTCGATCGGGTAGTGCGGCTTACGACCAGCACAGTCAGGGGGTTTTGGCGTCTGGTCTCGACTAACTGTTCTCTCTTTGTAAGATTACTAAGCCTATGATATCTGATTATTAACCTCGCACGTGACATGCACATGACTTATATCCTACTATCCAAATCACATATATCAATCTCCCCTGACCTACTAATTCGACTAGTTTCTTCTCGAAAAGCCTCTACTTGGGCGTCTGACATGTAGTTCACCTCGTCACTTCAGCGCTTAACGCCTTGATTGCCCTTATTCTAGAGACTATATACTGAAAAAACAGCTTGAGTCTCATACTTTTATAAGAATGAGCAAACTTCACAAAGTAATTATTGCCAGAACACCACAGTATCTGTGTTAATCCCCCCATATTCAATCACTGCTCCATTAGAATCAGAGGAATAGTACTACCTTAATCGATGCCCCTAAGGGGCAAGCGCCGCGCGCGGCGCTACGCCAAAAATGGAAAAACCCAGTCACATTACTGGTCCTGAAATTACGCCGGAGTAATTTCACCCCCCGCTGAAACCTCCCAAACAATTTTCAACCCAGTCTGTTCTCCTCACTTGCATAACGACAAATCAATCAAATACAACAATGGCCGCCAAATTCTTGAAGTCTGGAAAAGTTGGTATGTAAATGTCGGCGACGACATGGTACATGAGCATATATCGTCTCGAAGTGGATTGAATTGGACTGTGAATACGATTACCACGGGTAACGAGGTTTCGAATTCAGCTCTGATTCTTGCAAAATTCAATTCGAGAAGTTATATGCCATCAGCTTTTTGGCCATTTTTTATTCAATATTTTTTTCAACTGTTCAGGCTCTTATATCATTAGAACTTGGGACTACTGAAGAAATAATCATAATCAATGGCTAAATGCTGTAATTTTTAAAAAAAAAACGAATGCATTATACTAACTATCACTAGCTATCATCACCCGAGGTCGATACGCCGGTAAGAAGGTCGTCATCATCAAGCCACACGACGATGGCTCAAAATCTCACCCATTCGGTCACGCTATCGTTGCCGGTATTGAACGATACCCATTGAAGGTCACCCGAAAGCATGACGAAAAGAAGGTTGAGAAGCGAACCAAGATCAAGCCATTCATCAAGGTCGTCAACTACAACCACTTGATGCCAACTCGATACACTCTTGAATTGGAGAACCTTAAGGATGTTGTTTCCACCACCACTTTCAAGGAACCATCCCAGCGGGAAGAAGCCAAGAAGACCATCAAGAAGGCCTTCGAGGAGCGACATAAGGCTGGTAAGAACCAATGGTTCTTCACCAAGTTGAGATTCTAAAGTGTAGTAATTTGCATATAATTTCTCAGCTAACCCGTAAAGTAAATAATAAAAGTGCTTTTAGTGTATTTATCTCGTAAGCGCTGTAATTATCCTCAAAAAGTTTCGTTATTCCTTAATATTGTATCCCTTTATCCCTCGATGGGCTGTGAAAATTTTGCCTGGGCGGTGCGCGCGCAAATCCGACCACACACCCTATAGACCTTGAGCTAGAGTTTAGAGCATCTAGTAGAATACTGAATATACAGAACAACGGTATAATATCCTAACCGAATGTTACGCCTAGGCCGTAGGTTTGCCTCCACAAGTGCCCTAAAGCGGCCTCAGTATAACCTCAAGGATCTGAGAGCCAACCCGAGCATATACCAAGAGAGTGTGAAAAAACGAGAAGTGGTGCTACCTAACAATGTCGACGTACCCGCAGTAGTGGAGAACTATAACGAGCTGATTCGAGCCCAGGAGGCTCGAAATAGCCTCGTCAACGAGCGTAACAAGGTGCAAAAGCTTCTTGTCACCGAAAAGAAGCCAGAGTATAAACAGCAGCTGGTGCAATTGAAAGCCAGCATCAAGCATGAAGAGCAAGTGGCCCAGTCATTGAAGGCCCCCGTGATGGAAGCTATTGAATCAATCCCCAACTTGATCTCACCGGACGTGGGTCCAGAGCAACAGATCTTAGATATGATAAATCCCGATAAAAAGACCGAGAACGTAGCATCATCCGAACCGTTGGACCATGTAGACATCGCACTTCGGTTCGGACTAATCGACCTTGCATCAGCCTCAGCAGTCTCAGGATCGTCATGGTACTATCTCATGAACGACGGAGCTCTGCTAGAACAAGCATTGGTCCAGTATGGGCTGTCAAAGGCCCGAAAGCACGGGTTTGCCCCTATTACTCCCCCGTCTATTGTCCGTCAAGAGTTCACCAACGCCTGTGGGTTCAAGCCCCGAGACCAGAACAACGAGCAGCAGATCTACCAAATAGCAGCTGCTGATGGTGCCAGTAGCAGCAATCTCTGTCTCACGGGAACGGCTGAAATTGCGCTAGCAGGCTGGGCTGCTCAAAAGACCCTCCACCTGGAGTCTAACCAACCTCTCAAGAAAGTAGGCGTGAGCCGCAGCTACCGGGCAGAGGCTGGGGCTGGAGGAAGAGATGTTAAAGGCCTTTATAGAGTTCACGAGTTCACTAAAGTAGAGCTATTCTGCTGGACACGTGACTCCGTAGAGGAGTCATCACGAGTCCACGACCAACTTCTGGAACTGCAGAAGGAGATGATTCGGGAGCTCGGGCTCTGTGCCCGGGTCTTGAACATGCCCTACAATGATCTAGGTGCTCCTGCGTACAAGAAATACGACATCGAGGCCTGGATGCCTGGCAGAGGAGACTGGGGAGAGGTCACCTCAGCATCCAACTGTCTCGACTACCAGTCGAGACGGTTGCACACCAAGTACGCCAAACAGGATGGCACAACTGCATTCACACATACTCTGAACGGCACAGCAATAGCTGTGCCCCGTCTGATTGTGGCAATTCTTGAGAATAACTATGATCCTGTGGGCGATCGGATTTCGATTCCGGAGGTTTTGCGGAGGTGGATGGACGATCGTGAGTACATTGAGCCGCACGGGTGCTAGTGTAATGCTTAATATGTAAATAACTGGAATAAAATCGCATGCATCACGGAGTAGCATTCTGTATTACTTAGCTTTGTATTTGGGTTCTGTATTACTCTACTATGTATATATGTCATTTAGTTAGCGCTGTGTGATGCAATAAGGTCTGATTTAGTACTCGCACAGCTAAAGCTACCATTCTAATAGGAACAACAGCCAACAAAAATAAAAAGAAGAACTTTTTAAATCGCACCAACCCCAATTTCTCTACTACACCGGCCCAAACTGCTCTTTTCAAACAAACCAAACTAGTTCATCTCTCACAACTGCTCTGATTCCTTCTGTTCTATATACCTAAAAGCTCTCCACCGGCGTGCGGCAAGCAACCTCATCCACGCTCGCTGCCAGAGAAACACGTTTGGGAAGGAAAAAAAATAAACCATCGGTACCCTTCCACCATACGAAACATCCACACATACAGCTGAATAAGGAATAGCTGTTCATTCCAGACGTAGTCTAAGTGCTCACTTTTTTATTTTATTTTTATTCTATTGTATCGGTATCTTACAGAGACTATATATACAAGACTGTAGAACACTCGGGCTACATACTCTGCGCCGGCATTTCGCTCAGCGACCGTATCTAATTGTAAAGGTGCACAAAAGAGACAAGTCAAGAAATCAATTATTGACCATCTTGCCAATATCTAAGGTACGAAACCCTCATTGAGACTTGGAACACACACATCCACTAACACCAGCCAGATATCGCCATGCATATCAAGAAAACTCCAAATATCCTCCGACGCGAGGCTGCTATGGTACGTACTTGAACTATTGTTCCATCCAGTTAGACCCCTTTGATCCGTATGATCTTTGATCTCTTCTCATACTAACCTCTCAGCCCGCCTCGCTAAAATCGTTTGTCACAGATCTTGTCGAAACCCCAGAAGCCGACCTGATCAAAAAACTCGTCGATTTCTCCACCGAATGGAACCGTCCTAGAGGCGACCTGTGCCACTGGGTGCCCATCTTAGACAGAATCGACTCCATTCTGGAAACAAACATAAAGAAATATGGCCTCGACCAGGACTTCCCCAAACCGCTGTCGATATCAGACCAAGACGAGCAGCTCCTGATCGCCACCATCGATTTCAGCGCATTCCTGCTGGAAAAGTGCTCCAACAGGGGCATCTACAGCAGTGTCGAGCATCTGGCCAAGTTGCTCAATTGCACATCCACTTCAGTGCTGTCGTCAGCATTGAATGCCTGCGTCCAAGTGGGCTCCCGAATTATCTCGTCCCGTGCTGGAAGAGCGCAAGCCATCAGCGTTCCAGCAGAAAAGATTTACCAACTGGCGACTTTTCTGCCTCTTTCTCAGTACGAGAAGGTCAACAATTCTGAAATAAGCCTGTTTGATTTCATCGATCCCAATAAGGTGTGGTCAGAGAGCTGGGGGTCGGTGTCGATCCAGTACTATTTGCGATCTCAACCACATCAGCAAAACCCTGCTGCTGGTAGTGCACCTTCTCCGACCGTAAAGACTCCTGTCAAGGGTGGTGGTGGTGGTGGTGGTGGTGGTGGTAGTAGTGCTACTACCAACACCTTTGGCGGCGAAGCCGGTTCAGAAGGGCTCACCACTTTAAACATATCAGCCAAAGAGGTGCAGGAATCAAGCATCGAGGACCTGCTCAAAAAGATCTATGCAGCCGTGCCTCAGGATTACCAATTCACCGCAATTAACAAGGTGCGAGTGGCCAAGGCCTGTGTAAATACTGAAAAGGGCCTGCTGCTAAGGCAACAGCTCTGCAAAATCCAATGTATGGCCATGGCCTTTGCCACATGCATGTATTCGGATAACCAGGTAAACTCCAAGATCATGATAAAGTCGCCGTTCCTGATCCGGCAGATCTGCGAATTGGCAAACCCGGACCGTCTCGACGAAATTCCTGTGAGACTAGTGGTCACTGCCATGCAGACACTAGAATTCGCCTGCAATCACAACGACCGGTTCTCAGAAGTCGTCAGCGGGCTCGGGGGTAACGTGAGCCATGGCATCGCCATGTCGCTAATGCGTGGATTGCTCAATGCCATGAAGTCCAATGTTGAGCTGAACGAACGTTACACCACTGGAATCCTTCAGCTCATGATGTCAATGACCACTGCAGCACATCACCTGGCAGTGGCCATCTCCCCTGCATTGTGCCCCATTGTGGCAGAGATGGTGCAAACTGAAAGCCCGTACATCAAAACTTTGGCATTTCTGGCAGAGCTCTTGGACCACCTGGTGATTGACGTGCCTACTTCGCTGTCGACCTTCCAGGAGAATAAGGGTTCTGAAAAGATGATAGAAGTTGCCAAGCGGGAAGTTGACAAAGCTGTTGATAGTAATAACAGTAGCGAACAGCCACCGACTCTGTGCTCTGTGGACTACTCTATTTCCTATTTCCGTACGCAATGGTTGCGAGGTCTGCTGGGGCTCATCTCCAATGTGTTGTCCCACACTCGTACTGCTGAACGGATCAACAATTTATCAGAGACATCATTACTATCCATCTCAAAGATCGTTATCAACAATCCCCAGCGGCTGGGGAATAGGATCGTGTCGCTGATCTTACAGGTGCTATCAAACATGTTGGAAACTGAGCCATCGACCTACGGTATTATGCACGAAGCTCAAGTCACCGACGAAATTGTGTCTTCAATTCCATCGCTCTTGGAACGGTCTACTCTTTACTTTAGCCCCGTAGCTAAGTTCATCAGTGCCCTGTGTCACAATGAGCACGGTCTCAAATTAGTCAAGGATAAGGGTCTACTCACGTTATACTTCTCTGCATTGGCCGAAAACATTATGCATAACGATGGGCTCAAAAGTCTGGGCATGACCTTTGACTTGCTGACCAGTGACCATCCAGATCTTAGAAAAATGATGATAGAAGAGGCTCTGAAGCTGTTGCAAAGGCTACCACAGCAGCTCTCAACTGTGCCCAAGGAGCGGTTCTATTCCGAATCCGAGGGCATTGGTGAGAGCCCCTTGCCAACGAACGATGTGATGTACTCACTGGGAAATGCAGTAGCATTCTACGAAGGGTTCTTGAAAAATCACTTGAGCCGTGTAGAGTTCATCAAGCAGCGGGGTGTCAAGTACCTGCTGCAACTGTTTGAGATAGAAAATTTGCCCTATGAATTCGCCTATTCTCAAACATGTTACATGCTCTCTTCAATCCTGAAATCGCTGTTCGATCTTGACATTGACAGCGACTATATCCAGCACGAGATCCTGGGACACCTGGATAGAAGCATCAAGCGAATTGAGGATCTCATTGCTCAGTGCCCCGTAGATACACAAATCGTCCACTCTGACGAGCAGGTGCTCAACGAGATATCACGCAGATTGGGTCAGCTGAACAGTACACTTTTTGCATTTTTCCAAGTCATTTTCGTCAGCCCCGGTACCGGTTACAGAATCATGTTCGTTCTAGATAAGGTCATAGAAACAGAGGGAGGAAATGTCTTCGAACGATTGGGTGCGATCCAGAGGTGGTGTGTCTGGCAAGACGCTCGTTCTTTGGATGGACTCTCAACTCTATTTATTGAAGCATCTAAACCAGTGCCAGTGGACTCGATGCCTCGCCACTACCGTGGGTTATACGACCGCGAAGAGTTCAAAAAAATCAAAGAGGCTCAATCCAAGCTTGAGAATGGTGATGCTCAATCCCCAATCTTCAAGCGGGTCAAAGTGTTTAGATTCCTGGCCCATGCAAACTCCAACATGGTTTCCAAGTTCTTTTACGAGTTTGCAACTGCCTGTACTAATGACCGTGCTTTATCTTCCCGAAAAAAGAATGGTCTACATATGGCCGAAATGATTGCCACCTCATTGATCCAGCATTTGGAGTATCCTCCAATACAGGAAATCTCTCAGGGAGCCCATCGGAGTGCCAAGTATCAATCAATTGTAAACATTATTACTACTATCCAGCGAACGTTATTCCGGTCGTGGAATAACAACGCTTCAATGGTGGCCAATCTCGGGGTGCTCGTTATGTTCAAGCAGAAACGAGGAATCGAAATGGTAGCAGAGGTTCTTCAGTCCCTGTGGACCTTACCAGTTGATTCGGAGGCGGCTACTGGGTCTTCTGGTGCTGAAACATCTTCGGGAGAGACTCGTGATGATGATGCAGCTTCCTCTCTGTTGGTTGGTGCTCAAAAAACTGTATTGAGCTTGCTGTCTCAAATGGTTTCTAGTAAGGCCATTCTAGACAACCCACGGTCGTATAGCTTGCTATCTTCTCGAAGCCCCGATGCTAGAGACTCATTTAACGCACACCAGTTTTATGTGGAGTGTCGAATTATGGCCCTATATCACATTCTTCCTTTGTGGGACTCTGACGAGCTCGAGTCCAAGCATAAGTCAGTGTCTAGTATTTTCATAGATCTAATGTCCAAGCTGCTATCGACACATGGCGAGGATAGTACATTCCGGGACAAGGATCAGATTCCACGAGAATTGACATGGAGATGCGTGTGCCCCTCAGAGGACAAGGTGAAGGCATTGGTGGAATCAGGCTCTAGTGAACAGGACGCAAGGAACGAACTGCTCAAATCAGGCGACGACATTGATGATGCTGCAGAGAACCTTGGAATTGAAACTTCGGCCACCAATGCTGATTTCGTACATGAAGTTGGCCATGCTCCAATAGACGATAAAACGAATACCAAGCTTGTCACGTTCCAGGATTTGAGCGAAATGCGAGAGAAGATCAAGAATTCGTTAATTGATAGAGCGTTGAACTTGATCCAAGGCAACTCTGAAAATGTCTTTGCAGTGTCTGGTCTAGTGATTAAGGCTAACACTGTCTCTAGCACTAGTAGATCAGACCGTCAACGGGAGGCATTAGCATCATCGCAAAAAGATGTTGTGACCACAATACTTCAAGCATTGTCGTCACTGGATGCTAGCGATGGTGATGACCACCAGGCCCAATCTATCGAAGCAGTAACTCATCTACTGGGATTGATCCTGCAGGAACCAACGTTCTTCTCAAACTGTTTTGTAGATGTAGCCGAATCCATCGAGCTCTTTGTTAGTCTTATGGAATACGAACATGCTCAAGAGAAACCATGGTTCCCCAAGGTTCTGTTGATATTGGAACGAATTTTGACCAATTTGGATGTCCCACAAGTGGTCGAACGGGAATTTGACTTTCGTTTCTTCGCTCCTCAGACCAGCAAAGTTCCGTCTATAGACGAGGAAATTACGCAGCGGGTTTTCAATAAGATTTGCAGCATTTCCAAGCTGGAGGACGAGAATCTGACTCTTGCGGTAGCTCGTCTCCTGGTGTTCTTTTCTAAGGTTCCAGAGCGAGCGGTTCTACTACTCAACAATGGAACCATTGCGCATCTTTTGAAGTCTTTGCCAAAATTTTCTGGTGGTAGTAATTACGACAAGATTCAAACTGCACTCATCCTCATTCTTCGTGAGGCTGTGGAAACTGAAGAGCAAATTAGGTCTATTCTTCAAGTGGAGATTCGGGCTTATTTCAGTGGCTCACGGGTATCTGATGCTAATTCATTTGTGAAATCTCAGTCTCACCTGGTTGCAAGAGCTCCTAAGTTGTTTGTTGAAGTGGCCAGTGAACTGCTTGCATTCCAAGATAGCAGCTTTGACAATACTCATATCTGTTTACGGGATACTCTGCAGGCTCAGCTGAATCACAATACTAAGGAGCTTGAACTCATCAAGAAAAAACTGGCAGAGAAACTCGGAGAGCAAGTGGAAAAGCAACAGACAGAATCAAATGAGAGCAGCACCGCAAAAGAATCAGACGTTAAAGCAGCCGGTAACGAGGAAACATCTAAGAAGACAGAAGATAATGAGCCTGAAGACACAAAGATGAAAGATATTTCATCGACATCAGCAACAGGAGGCAGTGGACAAATACCTGTAGTAGACAATCCCTCTGGTGTTATACAACTGTTGTTGACAGAGTTGTTTAGCCTGAAACGAGAGGATGTGTTCACAAGGCCTGAAAAGAACGAAAAAGCTGTTCAAGAGGAGCTCTCTAAAAAACCCAGTAATGAGTTCAAACCCAGCGAACATCCGAAATTTATCTACTGTTGCACTCTTCTTCAATTTCTGGCAGAGCTGGTTGTTTCCTATAACAAGTGTAAACTCGAGTTCCTGAATTTCAGTAAGAAGTCGTTCAACACATCAGTTATTGGTACACCGCTAGCTAAACCAAGATCATTTGCCTTGAACCACTTTTTGCACGAGCTGCTACCTGCTGGTTCTCTGAATGATCCGGCGCCATTGGCTATGCAAGAATGGATGACAGTTTCTCACCTGTCTGGCTCTGTGCTGTACAATCTCCTGTTGGCCACACAAGAAAAGGGTCGCTTGAAGGAAAGCAATAAAAGAAATACTGATATCCAGGCTGACCCGACCTTGACATTTGTCCGAAAATTCACTCTAGATGCCTTCAGCAAAGTTCTTCGGGACGTCCATTTCTCTAATGAGTCTGTTGACTATAGATATAGTGTATTGACTGGGCTAACGGACCTCTGCCACCGCTTTTTGAGCCCACGACCTGGTGGGAGCTCCGTGGGAATGGGATCTACCAATGTCGACTCAAGTGATAGCATGGCAGTAGCCAAGATCATGTACGAGAAGAAATTCGGTAGTATTCTGACCGCTAACATTGCGGAAATTGATCTCAACTACCCTAACGCCCGAAAGGTATCCAAATCTGCTGTGCGGTGTCTGAACAAGCTGACAAAGCAATGTTTAGATGTCGCATCTGATTTGAGTCACGAAAATAACAATACTGGAGAGATTGAAGAGGAGTTTCCTACGGACGATAGCTCTGATGAGGAGTTCCGAGAGGATACTCCAGACTTATTCCGAAACTCCACATTGGGTATGTTTGAAGTCAATGACGAATACGATGACGAAGATTTGGAAGCTGAAGGCGGATATGACGAAATGGAAGGTGAAGAAGAGATGGAAGATTACTCGGAAGAGGATGATGAGGCATTATCTGACGTAGACAATGCGGCTGACGACATGGACGAGGAGCTAGGGTACGATGATGAAGATGAGGATTCCGAAGAAGAAGATGATGGAGCAGAGGATATGGATGTACGTACTTGGAAGCAAACCCCTCCCACAGTTAAAGAAATATGTGCTAACAAATACCTAGATCGAACTCGTGGTGGAGAGCAATGAGGATGATGAGATGGAGGAAGACTCAGATATGGATGAAAGTGAATGGGAATCGTACGATGAGGAAGGGCAGATAGAAGACTTTGACGAAGATATCGAATTGCCTGGAGAACAAGAAGACGATGAAGTGGAGGATGAAGGACCCGAAGAAGAAGACGAAGAAGAGGATGAGGATGACGACGATGACGAAGGCGAGGATCCCGAGGAAAACGAAGATGGATATCCTCAGATCATACTCCGAGACCTCCACGGCGGCATGAATAGAAGATTGGGTAGACGAGCTACTGGTGCCAATTTGTTTGATGATGATTTTGGAGAAATGGTCTATCAATTACCTCGAGGAGGAGGACACCAGTTTAATGAATTAGACGGTGGGGAGGCCTACACTAGTGATGATGATGTCGATGAGGAGAGTGGTGATGATATGGATGAGATCTTCGATTTCCAGAGCTCTTTGAGAATTGGTATGTACTCTCGAACGGAAAAAAAAAAAAGAAGAAGAAAGACTAACAAGAACAGGATCTCGGTGGGATCGCCCTTCAATGGGGAATCAGAGCGATGCAGTGTCCAATCCATTGCTTGCACAGCCAAGAAGAAACACTAACCGACAGCCATTTTTCCGACAAATGGGTCGTGCAACTGACGGCTTGAATGCCATCAGCCAAATGGTCGACGGCCAGGACAACGACCCTCTAAGGTCCTCCCATGTTTTGCTCTCTGACATGTTTGGTCAATTCGCTGAAATGCTGTCAAATCCAGGAGTCTTTGAGCGAGGCGACACAATAGAAATTGACCCGTTTAGCGAAGAGGCTCGTTATGCTTCTGGAAGTGGCTCGAGACAGCGATGGAGCCCAGTCTTGCAGGCTATTCAGCGACAGCCTCCACTTGGAACACCTTCAAGGTGGCAAGAGGCCTCTCTCATGTTCCATGTTTTTACTAGATCCGAGAACACTGCCCGAGTATTAAACGGATTGTATAATGGAATCGCTCAGTTTACCAAGGACATGTCCAAGAAGACTCAAGAGGTGACCGATGAAATCGAGAAGTGCGAAAAAGAATACATTCAACTACGCGAAGAGCAAGCAGCCAAGAAGAAGCAGCAAGAGGAAGAAGAAGAAGCGAAGAAGAAGCGTGAACAGGAAGAAGAAGAAGAGGCCAAGCGAAAGCAACAAGAAGAGGAAGCACGTGCTGCCGCAGGCGCCGCATCTAATGCGGCTACTCATTCAGACCAGGATAGCAAGGAATCTGAGGATGTCAATATGGCAAATGCCGATGAGTACGATAATGATAACGGTGGTAACGAGCAGGCCAGTGCTTCTGGCTCCGCGGGAAATGAGAACACTGAAGACACCTCAGAGCGAGTATTTGTGTCCATTAGCGATCGTGATGTAGACATCACCGGCATGGGCATTGATCCTACGTTTTTGGAAGCACTACCGGCAGATATTCGAGAAGAGGCTTTCACACAGCATCTGCGTGATATGCGTCAGCAACAGCGAAATAGCGGTGGTAATTCCAGCTCCAACGATCGTGGCCATAACAGTGGAAATGAACAATCTAGCGGTGGAGATCTCCCACGGGAGATTGACCCAGATTTCCTAGATGCCCTACCGGATAATATCCGGAGAGAACTGCTTCAGGATGAGCAAATTGAAAGACGTCAACGAGCTGCTATGGGTGCTGGCAATACCAGCGGCGGACCTGGGCAGGGAGTCGATATGGACTTGGCCAACTTTTTGGCCACTTTGACCCCAGGCTTGCGTGAACAGCTGCTATTGGAACAGGACGATCTGTCACTGGCAACATTTCCTCAAGACATTGCCGAGGAGGCCCGTGGCTTGCGAAATCGAACTGTCGCCCAGTTCCCACCTGAATCGGCGGGTTCTGCTGGAGAGGGATCGCTGGCAGAACGATTCAGCTCTAGTGTCGTAGGCGTCCCTATAGGCTCTTCTGCTTCTGGTGGAGCCAATTCTCGAATTCGACGATTGGTTCAGACCGATGAAGCTTCTACTGACGGCACTAGCCTCGTGCGAAGTAGCCGTGATGTGGACGAAGCCGAAGAAGCAGAGAAGAAAAAGAAGCTAGCAGCAGCAGCAGTACATCTAGTTGATCGAGCTGGTGCCGCAGCTTTGGTTCGGCTCTTGTATCTGCCACAGCCTGCCACCAGCAATAGTCGTACTACCCTGGACGAACTTTTCCTGAATCTGGCTCACAATAAGTCTACTAGACTAGATCTTTTGAATATTCTGCTTCACGTGCTTCAAGATGGATCGAGTGACAGACACTCTCTGGAAAAAGGATTCGCACAGACGTCCAATCGAGCTCGGCAAGCAGTAGCCACTGTGATTGGCAATACACCGTCAAAGCAAGGTAACTTGGCTACAACTCCAAAGGGCCAGCAGCAACAAATGCTACCTCAGCTACAATCTCCGAAGCTGTCAGTTCACAATGTCGTGTTGAGTCATGATATTTCTCCGGCTACAGTTATGCATCAGACCTTAGAAGTGCTTGAGTCGATGGTTTTGCACAATACCAGAGTGAAGCACTTCTTCCTATCTGAGCATGAACATCCAGTTGGGTTTAAAAAGACCAAATCTAAGGGCAAAGGCAAGGACAAGGAACGAGAGGCTCCAAAGGAGTGGAAATATCCTGTCAATATGCTTCTCAATCTACTGGATCGTACCGCGGTTCGAGAGAACAACACGACCCTGGAGATGGTCACATCGTTGTTGCAGGAGGTCACCAGACTGCTACCAAGCATTGTAAAGCAACCGGATCTGAAGAGAAATAAGAGCAATAAGAGCAGTAGCAAAAATGCTGCTGAAGAGGGCAAGGCTGATGCTAGCGGTGTTGAACAAGCCGCGTCAAATGAGGCTCCAGCTGAGCAATCCAAGAATAACGAGCACTTCGCCGAGCAAGAGTCGAACGAACCTGAGACCAAGAAGGACGGCAATAGTAAGTCCAAAAAGGGCGAAATTGAACCACCGTACATTCCTGAGTACAATCTCAAACGTGTCTCGGGGATTATGCTCGCCAAGGAATGCCACAGTAAGACGTTCCAACAAACTCTTGCTATCATGCAGCATTTGTCTTCATTGCCAGGAGTAAGAGACCTGTTTGGAAGAGAACTACTTGATCGAGCAATGTCTCTGGGGCCAACTATTGTCAATGATCTCAAGGCATTGGTGGAACAAGTTCGCATTGCTGAGAAGGGGTCGGATATCCAGGGCACTACTTTGGCCAAGTTCTCGTCTGGAAGCTCGGACCAGACCAAGCTACTACGAGTTTTGACTGCTATTGATTATCTGTTTGATTCCAGTAGATCTGGTAAGAAGAAGTCAAGCAGCAGCAAGATAGACGAAGGCGCTTCCTACTTGAAGTCACTGTATGAAAGCATGACTTTCGGACCGCTTTGGGGGTCTCTTAGTGACTGTCTCCTATTAGTTCAGGATCGTCAAGACATGATTCATGTCGCCACTGCTTTGCTTCCGCTGATTGAGGCATTGATGGTAATTTGTAAACACTCCAGCGTCAAGGACGTTCAAATTCGAGGCGACAAGTACGAGCACCGAAAGAACGACTTTGAGACTGAACCATTGGAGAGCTTGTTTTTCACGTTCACTGATGAGCATCGAAAGATCTTGAACCAAATTGTACGAACCAATCCAAAGCTCATGAGTGGTTCGTTCTCGATTCTGGTCAAGAACCCAAAGGCACTGGAATTTGATAATAAGCGACGATACTTCTATAGAAGAATATCGCCACATGGAGATCGGTCAATGCATAATATCTCACTCAATGTTCGCCGAGATCAGGTCTTCTTGGACTCATACAAGGCGCTTTACTTCAAACAAGCTGACGAGATCAAGAATTCTCGTCTGTCAGTGCGGTTCCAAGGAGAAGAGGGAGTTGACGCTGGTGGAGTCACACGCGAATGGTACCAGGTGCTGTCTCGACAAATGTTCAACCCGGATTATGCCCTGTTTATCCCTGTTGCGTCTGACAAAACGACTTTCCACCCGAATAGAACCTCATGGGTAAATCCAGAGCATTTGTCGTTCTTCAAGTTTATTGGTAGAATCATTGGTAAAGCTATTTTCGACAACCGTGTTCTTGATTGCCACTTTAGTCGAGCGGTGTACAAGAAGATACTTGGAAAGACTGTGTCGATAAAGGACATGGAATCGCTAGATTTGGACTACTACAAGTCCTTGCTTTGGATGTTGGAAAATGACATTACAGATATCATCACTGAGACATTTTCCATAGAAGCCGAGGATTATGGAGAACAGAAAGTGATTGACCTCAAACCTGGAGGCCGTGATATCCCGGTAACTGAAGAAAACAAACGTGAATACGTCAATTTGGTTGTCGAATACCGATTGTTGACTAGTATTAAGGAACAGATGGATCACTTTTTGGAGGGATTCCACGATGTGATTCCGAAGGAAGTGGTTGCCATTTTCGATGAACAAGAGCTAGAACTGTTGATTTCAGGTATGCCGGATATTGATCTTGATGATTGGAAGAACAATACCGAGTATCACAACTATTCGGCATCCTCGCCACAGATCAAATGGTTCTGGAGAGCAGTACGGTCGTTTGACGAGGAGGAGAAGGCCAAATTGTTGCAGTTTGCTACTGGTACATCTAAGGTGCCATTGAATGGATTTGGCGAGCTGGAGGGTATGAATGGTATTCAAAAGTTTAATATTCACCGTGATTATGGGTCTAAAGACCGATTGCCGTCCTCTCATACGTGTTTCAACCAGATTGATTTGCCTGGGTATGATTCGTATGAGACGTTGCGTGGATCGTTGTTGATGGCCATATCCGAGGGTAGAGAAGGGTTTGGATTTGCATAATATTATAAACGAGAGAATTTGAGTGGAGAACAGAGAATCTGAGTAGAGAAGAAAGAATGATACATTTGATATCGTATAGTAATTGATTTGACAATTTTTAGAATACACAGGTGAGCCGCATGCGGCGTTTCAAGGCTAAGCTTTTTTTTTTTTTTTTTTTTTTTTTTGAGGATGTTGAATTGCAAACGGTGAGAACGGTCACAACAGCTTAATGCGATGGATCGAGCTTGGGAGTTGCTAATTGACAAACAGAATAAATTGAGTAGATCATGACTCGATCGAGGAGGAATCGAATCGGCCGTAATGTCTCTTTATTTACATTTGGTTTTTCAAATCCGGCTCTGTTCGATCTCCTTGGAATCCACTTGCAGCAAGAACGTTAGCTGTTTTCCGTACTATACAAGAACGGTTCCAACGGTGACCAACGACCGAATCCTCTCAGAAGAAAAATTTCTTGTCACTGGCCTTGCTCAAGTTTGTTCTCAATTGCTTGCCCAAATTAACGGGTAGATGCATAAAATGATTGGGTTGGAACCACTGCGTTGGAATGAAAAATCCCTTTGTCTGACGTACACGGAAGGTCTGCCAGCGGCGCATCTCTCAATGTCTTGGAAACGAGGGAGAGGGTGTAAGGATTCGGCAAAGAGTTGGAAAATGTCTCAGGCTGACAAAGGGGCCAGTAAAGGTTACATTGGTATTCTACCGATTGAGGATAGCAATTGAACGAAGGTGTCAGGGTCTCTATATTTTGGCATAAGTATATGGGAGATCGTCAGTCAATAGGGCTGGCCCGTTTAGAGCTGGACCCGTGGTGGATACATTGCGGGGGAGAGCAAAAGAAACATTGGTCTCGATCGGGTGGTACATATGATCAGCTAATTGTGCGATCTTGTGCATGAATTTTACGTCTGCGATAAATCGGCCCAGCAATTAAGGCACCGGCAAAAGGTTATGAAGCGGTCATTGACCTAGTAGGCTGTTATTACATGGAGATACATAATCTGTTCCTGTGGGTGTTACTCATCGGGTGATTGACTGCATTTCTGGGTTGTGCGGTAGAAACCAGCTTACGGTACTAGTCTCTGCTCTAATAATTGTCTGCTTATGACATTGATCTTCTGCCTTGCTGCATTAATTGTCTGCTTTACGGTATTAATCTTCTGCTTTGCGTACTAAGTGCCTGCTTCGGTAAAATGCCTGCTTTGCGGTGATCAACCGCTTCGGTACTAAATATTAGTACCTCGTAACGGTCCCAGGTCCGATCCGCTAATGGGAGCTTTCCCTCTCACACACTCTCTCATTCTGCCCTCGGTACTTCTAGTAAACTGTATAGGCCCACCGAGAACCCGCAAACAGAGTGCTATGAAAGATGAAAAGGTGTTGCCAAAGCCTGTGAAACGAGACCGACCAGTGGATGTGTCTGCAGACAAGACTGCTCTCGATCTGAGTGCCGAATTAGCCATAGCTAAGCAGAAATTTCAAGCAGAAAAAGAAGAAGCAGCAGCAGCATCAGAGCAGGGACCTATATACAGAAAGAAAAGGAAGAAGCACCAATCTGGCCGAACTAGAGATGCCAAAAAGGCTCTCGATCCGAACAACCACGATGCCAGTTACGATGCTCTGGCAGCTAAAGTGAAGGACTACGAACTGATCAAACGGGGCGATCAGCAAAGCGAGTTGTTAATTCCCTCTGCTAATCCATTGTCATCGTCAGACTCCGAGTCGTCAGACTACCAGTCTGAGTCCTCTGCCACTAGGCTAGTCGAGGTCGACGAGGGCGATTTTACAGACTTTGTACCGGCAAACAGGTTCAGCCAACCACCTCCCGAACGATTACTTTATGGGGACCTCATCCAGCGAGGTGCGTTCGAACTTGACAGCAGCCAGGCGCAGAGGATACAGCAGGATGCGCAGGAAGACCCAATTGACGTCCACTATGATCCTGACTGGGAGGTGCGTCAACGCGGAGTCGGATTCTATAGGTTCAGCAAAGACAATGCGACCCGGGAGGCCCAGATGGAGAGTCTGAAGCAGGCTCGGGAGGCAACCAGGGCAAAGAACGACGAGCTGGGCCAATTGATGGCTCGACGGGACGATCGCCGGAGAAAACGTCAGGAGGCTTTTGAGAAACAAAAGCAGGCCACTTTAGAGCGAATGGGTCGCATAGGCCAGTTGCGACAATGAGTAGTGGACAAAATTTTGCTGATGGCAATCCAATTAAGTGCCGATCATCACTGGGTTGCATCCGCATGCACGGTAAAAGGTTGGTGAGAGTCTATTGAAGTATGCGTGTGTCCTGCACGGGGACCGTTTGTCGGCGTTAAGTGAGCCCGGGGGTGAGTTAGTGAGGTGATTAATGTAGTACTTTAGTGATTAGTGGTTAGTATTAGTGTAGTGATCATTGATTAGTGGTTAGTGGTTAATGGTAAGTATTAGTGTAGTGATCATGATAGTGATTAGTGGTTAGTATTAGTGTAGTGATCATTGATTAGTGATTAAGCGATTAGTGAAGTGATTTAGCGATTAGTAAAGTGATTTGACGCTTCAGTGATCCAGCGATTAATGAAGTGATTTAGCGCCTCAGTGGTCCAACGATTTACTAATTTATCGCATCGATGAGCCCATTAGTAGTGGTCTCATGAGAACTATTGAGTAGTAACAGCATTGGGAGCTCTTATGGTAAAGTTATCCAGGCAGAAGTTCTCCAAAGTTTCAATTATAACTATAGAACAGTAAGTCCATAGTACCAATTAATAATACAAAATCCACAAATTGAGCCTCAAAAACCACCCAATCGTCAACCACTAACCAATTAGTACCCAATTCTCGACCAATAAAAACCTCTACTACAAGAAAATCCTCCTCCAATAGTCCAAGAAAAAAATATCTCCAAAAGGTCACAATCAGAACCTCCAAAACCACCAGCCTGAACCACTTAATTGCTTTTCGTCCACCTTTTTCCTCGCCCTCTGCCCGCACGCAATAAAATTGCTTTTCCTCTGGCATATGCGAGCGTTGGCAAATCCATTCCCAACGGGGCCGGTGAGCGGTGCCAGCCTCCTTGCGGAGCCTTGAGATTTCCTTTCTCTTTTTTCTTTCGTCACATATACAAACATTTTTGTTCGACACTTTTGTGGAATTCGCACAAAAACGAGACGATTCGTGGACGATTCGCAGAAACGTAGCATAGCCGGAATTGCCAGAGAATCGCAGAGTCGCAGAATTGCACAAGGTCGCACGTATCCCAGTGGGACAGAAAGAAACGACAAGAAATAGGGAGAGCGAACAATACTATAGATATGGCACCAGCATATACACCGAAGACAATAGCTCCGATACTGTTCAAGCGGCTGACGAACATTGTAAGTGTGTGGGGACGAGTTTGGCATGTACTAACAGTTAATTTAAACAGCTGGCCGACAAGAACACGGGCTCCATTCAGGACACTGATCTGTTCAAGTCGTCGAGAGACTTTTTGATGACTCTGACGGGCAGTGGATTGGGGTCTGATATGGTGTTTGGGTGTGTTCAGGCTCTTCAGGACATTATTGGGGTATGTATTAGAGATGTGTTCCTGAGGCTGTCTGATTAAACGATTATTGTTGTGATAATGAATTACTATAGGTCCCAACCTGATCGTGGACACTGTGATCTAAAATGGCCATAAATTACTACAGTTCCCATCCTGATTGTGGAGTACTATAGTAATCTCAAAACGATCAATGATAACTATAGTAATCTCAAAACAACCACTGGGTGACTATTAGTAATCCTAGAACGGTCAAGGAACAACTACAGTAACTTGAAAAACGATCAAGGATAACTACAGTAAATCTCAAAACGATCAAGAACTACTATAGTAATAACGATCAAGGACAGCTATAGTAATACCAGTCATTATCGCAGTAGTTTTCAAACAATCACAGCCGCCATAGTAATCCCATAGAAATCACTAACCCAAGCAGGACCGCGACATAAACCTAGACTCCATCAACAACCACGACCTCTCGCTCGTGCTAGAACTCACAAGACTCCTGTCCGACATCGTATGCGCAGAATGGGACGCAGCTGTAGCTGCGCTCCAAATGCCAGTACCAGAAATCGGCCGCCCACGTGACCGCGAATACATGTACAATGGCATGATGAAGTTCTACGTAGCACCACCGCCAGAACTAGACCCAGAAGTGGCCGCAGCCGCAATCAGCCTGTTCACCAGAATCAGATCAACCACAAAGCTCAATCATACCGTACATCACGTGCTTTCGCAGGAGATCCCTCCAGACCAGAGGTCTCCAAACCACGCAAGGCACAACAAGAGGCTCCAGCAGGAGAACTCCAACGCCGCAATCCGCGAGTTCAACCAGGTCGTCACAGAGATCGACAACAATTGCGAGAACATAATCTTCTTCCTCAGTGCCTCCAATTGGAACGAGACATATTCACACTGTGTGGACCGGCTGAAGAACCTGCGACATGTTTCGTCCGACGAAGTAGATGCCATCCCGGGGCTCGACGTCCTGGGACTGCTCTATCTCGACCACGAGCGGGTCGAGCAGGTGCTCAGAGACCTGGGTGAAGTCTACTACCCAGCTATCAGGCGAGGCATACACAGGCTCGTGGTCATGTACTACCTGTACAAGAGCCTCATGTACTGGATCATGGCTCGTGGGTCGGACGTTATATATGGCAGTAACGATGATGCTGGGTCCGAGCTGACCCAGGTGGTCGACCCTCTTTTCGACTACATATACAAGCACCATGCCGATTCCGACAAGAAGAGCCATACATGCTGGACTTTTCTGTCGGTACTGCTGGTGCTGATGCCTGAGAGCTTTGCCATCCTGTCGCCGACAGCTGCAGGACTGGTTGCTTCATCCTCTTCCATCTCCTCTGCGTCGGAAAAAGTGCGGAGGACCAAGTCCAACACCAAGCTCTCGAACAAAAAACTGCATTTCATGGACCTGCTGAGTCGGGCTTGGCGGTCACCCTCAACAGTAGACCGCACTATAGCTGCGACCAGCTATCTCACTTTTTGTAAAGCAGCAGCCTCAATCTGCCAGATCGATGCGGGCCACCCAATCGTAGTGTTTGCCACGGGGCTCTACCGTGATCTGCTCAATGCGCTATTCGGGTCTGTCGACCGACAAAATATTTATTCAAACCTCGACACACTGCAGTCGCAGTTTGTCAGTGCATTCTGCTTTCTGCTGCTGCAGGACGTGCTCACTGACCTGATGCCGGTGGTCAAGGCTGCCACTGCACCGGTCAGATACCAGCGAAACATAATTCGAGGCCTTCTAAACCTCCATTCGCTGCCCTCGGGCAGAGGCATGGTGCACGAGATTGCGTCTCATCACCAGGAAGAGATCCTCGGGCTCATCATCATGGTATCGAACCGGTACCGAGACTATGAGTTGGGGGGACTGGTGCGCAACGATCCTATTGGCTATGACCAGCTGATCCACACATGCAAGCTGACATTTCTGCTGGTCATGTCGCAGCCCACACTGTACTACAGCTCCCAGATCATGTCGTCTCCCGAGATTATAACCGCGTTCATCGAGGCGGTGATTCTGGGCACTGTCAACCCGAATATCCCGCTGAGAGAGACCACAATGGCCTTCTGCTTCGACATAATCGAGTCCGACAAGCTGTGGCACTATGAGCTGGATTCTCTCAGTAAGGAAAGCCCTGGCCACGTGGTGCTCCAGCTGTTTCGGGCCTTTGGAGTAAATGCCCGGCAGGTGGCCTACAACGTGATGCACAACCACGAGCTCAACGACAGCAGGCTCGAATTCGACCTGCGGTTTATCAAGCGGTATCTGCAAACGCGTACCGAAATTATCAATACGTACAAGCTGCAGGAACTGTCGGGCCACGACGCATCCAAACTTGAGCCGCCCGAGGAGCGGCTCGCCGCGAGCCGCACAATAGAGACCTGCGTTTTGGTGTGCCTGTGCTCCAGCAATGTGAACAACTGCAAGATGGCCCTGCAAATCATTCATGCCATGACCCAGGAGGCTCTGGCGGCCGAGAATTTCGACAAGGTGGCCGAGTCGTGCTGGTCCATCATGCCCAACTTCAATATTTATTCCGAGCTCGCGTCGCCCACCTATGTGGTCACTGGCCCTATCGCAGTGCAGAAACGTCTGTTCAAGTGGCTCCAGATCATCGACGACCCATCTCCAGCTATGGTTAAAGCATGGGCCATCGTGTACGACCGGTGGATCATGATCAGCGTGGCCAGCTTTGACTCGGACCAGGACAAGCAGAGAGAGTGGAAGAGCTACTCTGGGTTCCTGTGCAGTCTTTTGAGCCCACTGCTGAATCTAGATGGCCAGGTTCGAATCCCAGACAATGCACATTTCAAGGCGCGGCAGTTTCTGAAGGAATTAATTGAGCTGCTGCTGCTGTCTGATTCACCGTACGCTCGAGAGACTGTCAAGGAGGTCCTGGCTCGTGACGCTAGTCCTCTGGTGTTCCACCATGTGTTCCAGCACCTCAACGACATGATTGACCAGCGGCTCACTGTAGATAGAACCTCTTTGGATCCAAAGGACACCCGGCTGGCGGTGCAAACGACGTCTCTGATCACATCTGTGATAGAACGTTTGTACGATGGCGAAGTGTATCTGTCTGTAGATATCGGCGCACTGGCGCTGAAGATAGTGCGGTTCCTCAAGGGGGTAGAGTCCAACACTGAGATGCTCAAGCTGGAGATCCGCATCTGCCAACTGCTCGAGGTGGTTGGTTTCTACAAGGACACCCTTAACATGAAGCACGAGCTCAGAGTGCGTAACGAATTCGTCATGATTCTGTCTGAATGGCTGGAAGAGGCAACTGCCTTCATTGCGTCCAACAACAGCCATAACAATAACTCATCGTCTGACAAGAGTACCGACAGAAGTATTTCTCGATTATTCAATGAGAGGGACAGGCTTGTCAAGGACAAGACCGTTGCAATCGTCAAGGCGCTGACTCAGCTACTCGATGGGCTTGCCATCGATGTGCCGGATGACGTCCACGAGAAGGATATTGTAACCACCAAGTCGAACATTTTCAACAACCTGTTTTCTCTGTTCTTGCGAGTTCTGAATCGGCTCAAGATCGAAGAAGAGGGCCGCAATGAGGAGGGAATTTTGCAGCTGGGTGACCGAGTGCCATTTGTACGGAATCAAGTGATTCTAGCCTTATCGAATCTTCTCAACGCCAACGTAGATGTGGGGCTCAAAATTGCCCTGAATCTGGGGTACCACGATGACCTCAACTTGAGGCTGGCATTCCTAGAGATCTTCAAGAACATCCTAACTCAGGGTACAAAGTTTAGTGCAGAGTACAACGAGTCCAAGAAGTTCGAGGAGCTCGTAGATGTAAGTTTCACCACACATAAGATAAGAAAACAAGACAGAAACTAACCAAAGCAGATCGTTGTATCAAATCGTCAAATCGCGCTCATGCTCTGCGACGCTTGTCCACCCTCTGAAGTGGACGACTTCTCGCTCGCTCTGCTCAACGTTTTCGACTCCAGGAATTTGAGCCTGGCTCTTGTAAAAGACGTGGTCGTGCGGGAAATCGAAAACTCAGATTCGCCAGCTGATATCTTGCGTAGAAACTGTGTAGCCACCAAGCTGCTCTCACTGTATGCCAGATCAAAGGGCTTTGAGTATCTGCAAATGGTAATCGGCCCATTCTTGTACAATATTACAAACTACCCAGAGCAGTTTGCCTTCGAAATCGAGCCAGAAAAGCTCAAGGACTACCAAGAATTCAAAGACAATCTCAACAACTTTGAAAAATGTCTGACTGAGATTATCAACAGTCTTGAACGAAGTGTATCGTCAATACCCAGCGTCTTCCGTGAAGTGTGCCATACTATCCAGTCCACCGTGGAACCTCTCTTCCCAGAGGCCAAGGAATCTGCCGTAAGCTCGTTTTTCTTTCTGCGGTTCCTATGCCCAGCACTGGTATCGCCAGATGGCGAGGGCCTACTAGACAAGCCGCCATCTAAACAAGTGCGAAGGTCGTTACTCCTGTTGGCCAAAATTATCCAAAACATGGCTAATGGATCAACTAACCCCGTGCGGCTCTCAGTGGTCTCGGACCGTATCACCATGATTGAACAAAAAACCGAGACCATGCTTCGGATTCTCAAACAAATCTGCAACTTTGTGCAGGACTGTCCATTCGACACTGAAGAAGAGAACGAGTCCTCGAGTACCGCAAGCCGTACACACAAGTCCCTTGAGCGCACTTATGCCGTGGCTCTCCACAAATACCTCTATTCTCACTGGGAAGATGCTCACCATCGAATTCTAATGGACCAACGGATGCGCAAGCTGCTTGCATCTAGGTCCAATCCCGGTGGTAGTGCCACCCACCCTAGAAAAAACAATGCACTGGCCTCTACAGCTATAGAAAACAGACGGCGAAGTAGCAGCGTCATGGGTGGGCATGATGGCGATGTAGAGGCCAGTCGTCGACTGACCTCAATTATTCGATCGCTGGGTAGACCTAGTTCATCTTACTCCCGTCAATTGCCAACTAACTTGCGATTCAAAACTCCACACAGACTGTACGAATTCATGTCCCGCAACTCAGTGCGCGATATCAGCCCTGTGGTGGACAAGAAAATCGTCCACGAGGGAGTCGCTTCTGATGGCATTCCCATGCTTGTCATGACTGGTAGAAACTATAATCGAGACCAGACTGATACTGAACTCGTCTTGTATCGTTTTTTCCAAGTTGCCAGCAAGATGTGGTCTGATAAGTTCTATCTGTTTTACGACGGTACTGGATACTCACCACTGAATGCCCTGCCAACCAACGCTCGGAGTGCCAGCGATATAATGATTCCAGATGAGATGGCCCACAATTGTGCGGGAATGTACTTCTACAACGTCTCATCGATGCACTTGCCTCGGGTCAAGGCCCTGGTACGGCATTATCAAAATGGACTGTATCTCAACCCTATGCGGACTCCATACAAGTTCCTGACCACAAAAAATGTGGGAGAGCACTTCAACATTTCGGGTTTGAACTTGGATGACCGTTCTGTAAAGGTGATTAACGATGCCAGACTCGCATTTTATGATGTGACCAAGGTACTAGACGACCGCGAAGAGAATATTAGTGTGAGCATCCATTTGGGTAATGAGTACTTGCAAGTGCACGGCGAACAACCATTCAACTTTGTGCCTCATTCTCCAGGATATACCAACGATGCATATCACCTTACAGAGATCGGGGAATCCTACTTGTCTGATAGTAGCGAGGGACATGGTGATAAGTTTACTATAGAACTGATCCGAGGTCACAAGAAGCTGGTATTTTTGTCGTCCAAGCGGCACGAGATTATCAGAGCTATTCAGAATGCCAAAAGCCGGCTTTCCAAGGAGGAAGCAGAGATATGTCCTCGAGACACAGTAATGCGTGTTGAAGACTCACTAGGTAGATTGTTGAACTTGGGTTTGGCTAACCTGTGTGCTCTAGACTCTTCGGTCCAGCTAGCAGCGTACAACTTGCTTGCAACTCTGCCAATCCGATTCGATATTGATTTCGGTCGTGAACTGCGAGGTGGCGAAGGACTGGCGATCCCAAAGAATGAAGTCACAATGGCCGTTTCGTTTAGTGAGGCAGTTTCGCTCTCTCATCCAACACTGACCTTGGAGTTTTTGAACGAGTTTTTCTCATCTTATAAGAATCTCTCAGTGGAAAGACGCCAGAGTACAATATTGTATGCTGTGCCATGGATCAAGAACATCTATAAACATGTCTTCTTGGCTGATGAAGAGAAAGGTGCTGAGCATACTGCTGCGCTTATCCGCAACTGTCTCGACATCACTGTCGGCAATCCTGGTGACTATACCTGTTTGCTGCTCAATGTTTGGCCCGTTTTGTCGCTAGATGACTCGTTAGCAGAGATTCTCATCGAGGAAGTTGTGGAATACGTTGTTGCCCGAGGGCTACACGATTCTAATGTTGAAGAGACTCTCGCCATCATAACTTCGTTCCCTACTATGACAATTTGTGGTAGAATCTTGCACAGGATCCGTAAACTGCTCAACAAACCGCAGATGGGGTCTGCCGAAAGATCTCTGGTGAGCCATCCAAATTGGGCAGAGCTGGTGGTTTTGGTCAAGATGATGTCCTTTTTATCATTCGAATCGATTACGATTGCTGAGGTGTTTTTGCCAGATATCTGCATGCTGGTGACCACCTTTTTGTACACTGGTTCCTACTCCTTCCGGGTCTCTCTTCACGCCCTCTTGGTCAATGTGGTTCATTCCTTCTCGTGCTCGCCTAATCTGACTGCTGACAGGAAAGAGCATGTCGTAAACATCTGGCATGATTTGTGTTCAGCCAAGGGCAAACTGCTATTCGGGTTAAGCGATGAAATGCGGCCCATGAACTATGACTATTTTGTTCTGGCTGCTGTGAAACACATTGAGTCCTGTTGCATGATTTTGCTGGATATCCTTTCAGCTGTAGGGTCTTCTCCGGATGATGCCAATGTGTGGAGAGCTCGGTGGAGTACCTTTGTGATGAAGTCGTGCTTTGTAGAGTGCCCAGCATTGCAATGTCGGTCATTCCTGGTCCTAGGCTGTCTGGCTCGGATCGAGGTAGAAGATATGGTTGTCACACAGGTGTTGCTAGTATTGAAAAAGGCATTGGCCTCGGAAATGCTTACCTTGAGCGAGGAATATGCTGCCTGTTCGTTGTTCTGTCTCGCCAAAATGGTAGATGGATTGCCGTCGAGCTCAAAATATCATACTTCGCTATTCTGGCTCGCACTTTCGATTCTTCGAACAAGTACTCCAACGTTGTTTGGATACGCCATCTCTTTGCTAACTGCATGCATACGTGCCATGGACGATAACGGAGCCTTCAAGACAAGCTCTATTGCCGAGCACTTGATGTCTGGCCGTACTCCGATAGAAGAAGAGTGGAAGGAGCTTGATGCGATTTCCCAAATTGAGTTCAGTGTCGAGTACTTTGATGTCGCCATCTGTGCGGTCATTTGCCGAGGAATCGAGAGAAGCGTGACCCGTGCAAGTACTTTGAAGGCTTTGGAAACGTTCTTAGAGATTTGCGCCAAAAACAACGTTAAAAAGGATAGACAATGTGGACAGTATCCTCCTTATCTATGCTATCTGTACTTTTTGTATCTCGGGTGCAGAAGTGACAACGACCTAAAGGATTTGCTGTGGGTAGTCGGATACCCAGAGGATCACTTACCATCCAGTGCTGACGCAGAGAACATTCCCACCTTGTTGAAGGAATTCTTGAGTGATGACTCTACTGATTCTACCATCACACTTTTCCTTGGCGGGCAACTATTTAGAAGCTCTACAGAATACGATAGTATGGACCTGAGGTTTTTGAAATCTCTGCGTGTGGTTGGAGAACGCAATGTTGAAAAGAAGGCAATGGTTTATTCAATGATTCGGGACAAGATATTGAGAATAGTTGACCAGGGTTCAAACAGCCGTATCATGGAAGCTGTGTTGAATGTTGGCGGTGGTGTGTTGGCCAATGTTGAGCTGTTTTCCAAGCTGCCGACATATAGGCGTCGACTGCAAAGTTTGTTGATTGGAAGTGGGTTCGAGGGCACTTTGATGGACATGCAACTCAATGGTTCTGTGTTTACAGAAGAAGAACAGCTATTTAGTCGAGAAAGGTTTGCTGCATTGGTTGGAAAAATGGTCTACGATGACTAGATTATGGTGAAATGATGATGGTGAAGGAAGAAGTATATGAAATTATTCCCGTGAATGACTTTTGTAAAATAGCAAACTTTTTATTATTATTTGTTTTTAGTTTTTTTTTTTTTTAGGCTAAACTTGTTAATGCATATGATTTATTATTAATGTCATTATTTCACTCATTAAATGAAAGTCGTAAACTAGTTGGATATCACTTTCTTATTGTACTCATCAAATTGATGTTTATGCAGTCTAAATAGTAACATTGTGGCCTGAGCATCCTCCACTGAAGAGTGTTCCCCTTTCTGTATATCCAAACTCAGTAGCTCCTCTGCTAATCTCTTCAAGGCAGGAGGTCCACCTTTAGTCAATTTTCTGAATGGTTTATGCAATGAAGTGTCTCGGATGCGAGATCTGGCGTGCGATATCATAAGACTGTGCAAGTCGTTACGAATCGCATGCCCCACGAGTATTTTACCTTGGAACAAATCTGCGACTTGTTTTTGCACAGACTCAAACGATTCGGCATCTCGAACCATTATTGGTGTAATTCCTGATACCCATGTTCGCCAATCTGTCACTCGTTCAGTCGGCTTGACGAATTTGTCCAGAATTACATGGCCGTAATAGTTGACAATGGACACACGGGCCAAGACTGACCGTGATCCATTCGGACCAACCCCAACAAACTCACAATCCACAGCCAGATATTTCCCAGGCAGAGACTTTTTCTCACTGTCGATGTTGGACTCTTGAGTAGTAGTGGACGTCGATGCTAGTTTTGGATCTTCTGCAAGAAGGATCTGTGCTGCTGATCTACCAGTTTTCCGCAGACGCACCAGCTCCATTGAGTCTTTTGTTGTATTTGATTTTTTTGTCTTCTCCTGATTTTCAACTTGTTCATAGGAGGTAGCAGTTTTAGTTCGTTTGGTCTTTACTTTTCTAGTAGGTTTCGTCTTGGTCACTTTTGTATCTGTGTCACCCTTTAGCATTTTCTGGAGTCGTTTCCAGTTCGAAGAAAGGCCATTGCCTTTGGCCACTTTTGATGAAGACGATACCATGTCTGAGTTGTCTTCCTCTTCACTCTCGCTTTCTATGGACACAGGAATCTTCTTCTTGCCCTTCTTTTTGCCCCGCTTATGTTTGAACTTGTATATATATGCTTTTTGTTCCGAGTGCAGAGTTTTGTTATTTCTTGCCCAGTGCCTGTAGTAAAATAGGGGAACAGACAGGGATAATAATAAACCTATCAGACCTTTTAATACAGTTGAGAGGTTATCGATGGCTAGTGAGGTTGTGTCAGTGGTGGTAGTGATTGTGAACATGCACAAGATTAGAACTCGGCGAAGGAAAAAAAAAAAAAAAAAAAATTTCAAAGCTCTCACTTTTGGTCCACGCCGCAGAAGATGAGTTCCCAAGCCGCACAATAAAGTGTCAGTTTAAGGGCACATGCAAGACCTCACAAAAGCATTTCTCAGCAATTAAATCAGCAGTAACACGGTTGGTATTCAGACCGAAAGCATCACCATATACTTATCAGGCGACACTATTTCTGACAGTGGCCCAATTGAGCCGCATTCGTCACGTGCCGCATGTCAAGCTCCAGGCTTTGGGACCAAACCTCCACCAAAAAACACTACTACTACTACCACCACAACCAATAGACAAAATGTCCAAAAGGCACTTGGATGATAAAGGATTGGACGCTATCAAAAGACAGAAAATAGAGGATGGATCTCCGAAATCAGTGGATAAGCTAGCAGCAGCGAAAGCTCGAATAGCTGCTCTGACTGCCAAAAGGAAGCAGGGCTCTGCTTCTCCGGCTCCATCAACAGCAGCGACGAATAGCTCTCTATCCCAAGGTGATCCAAATGATGGCAAATCCCAAGACGAAGCAAGTAGCGAGAAACACCGGACTGAGCCAAGTGAGCGGACTCCTCAGAACGATGTGCCATCCAGCAACAAGAAGGATATGCTAGCAAGGATCAAAGCTAGAAAACAGGCTTTGGCCTCGCAGCAGAAAGAACGATCAAGCTCTGAGCCTTCACCGCCACCTCAAAAGAAAACGAGGACGACAGAGGATAGCAGTGCACTAAACCAACCATTGCATCCATTATTGGCTAAATTAGAGCATAATAACAATAGTAACAGCCGTGGTGATAGATCTACGCCTGAGAACAAGACAAGCATCCAGAATAACATATACCTCCTCCAGCCAGATGATGACGATACCACTGCAGACAATGAAAGTGAGTCCTCGAATTCTCGTCGTCGCAGAAGGGGATTGCAGTTCAATCAGCCGGGGAAATATATACACATTGCAGAAAATATTAGGAAAGAGGCAGAGATGGAACGACTGCAAAAGGAGGCGGAGGAAAGGCGCAAAAACAAACTAATTCAGCAGGGAATGGATCTGGTGGCTGGTGAAGCTGCATTCAAGCCTGATGAACCACCGCAGCTGGAATGGTGGGACCAAGAGATTGATTTGGATTCGATTAACGACTTGATTCAGCATCCTATTGAGATCTCTCCTCCATGGGAGAAACACCAGCCGAAAGAAATGACCCTGCATATGACCAAAAAGGAGCTCAAGCGACGACGCAAACTGAATCGAGCGGAGATCCACAAGGAGCAGCAAGACCGAATTCGGCTTGGTCTTGACCCTGCTCCTCCGCCAAAGGTCAAGCTGAATAATCTTAATAATGTGTATGCTAACCAGGCCGTCGAAAATCCGACTGCATTAGAGGCTAAGGTGAAGCGGGAGATTCAGCAGAGGAAAGACAAGCATGACGAGGAAAATGAATCGAGAAAGTTGACTGGTGATGAGCTGTGGGAGAAGAAACAGGATAAGTTGGAGCGGGATAAGGGCAAAGGGATCCACTCAGCTATTTTCCGGATTGAGAATCTGTCCGATGGTAAGCACAAATATATCGTCAATGCTGAAGCTCGGAGTAATAATTTCACAGGAATCGTTATATTCAATCCCAAGTTTGCTTTGGTTGTTGTTGAAGGTGGTGAGTTGCAGGTGAAAAAGTATATCAAGCGGTTGAATCGAATCGACTGGACCGTTTCATCACCGGTGAAAGAAGAGGGGAGTCCAAAGGAGGATCAAGAGCAGTCATATGAGCAACCTCAGGATCTAAGTCAAAACAGGTGTTCCTTGGTGTGGAAGGGTCCGATTAAACAGAATCGGTTCAATCGGTGGACACTGAAAGATGCTGAGACGGAGCAGGACGCTAAGGACTTGTTGAGGCAGAGTGATGTTGAATCTTATTGGATAATGGCTAGAAATTGTGTGGGAGACCAGTAAGTGAAGGGAGAGGAGCTATTGTGTTGTATATATTTTACGTAAACAAAATCTAAGAATGCAAAGATTAGAAGATCAGGACTTGTAATGCAGATAGACTTAACGGGTTGAACAGCACGGATGTAACTGGAGAATTCAGAAAGAACACGGAGGAAGAACCCAAATAGCAAGACCTACGTCAAGCAGAGTCCAGCTAGTGAGAATCCATGTATTGGAATCATGTTCGTCATCTCTCTTCTTAGGCAAAGTGGAGAACTGAACTTTCTTCATTTTTAATTATTTATAGTTTATTTACACAATATATCAATACATATGTCTGGTGAATCCAATGAAAAAGAGTTGAACCCCTGGAACTATCCATTTACTCCTTGGAGATCTTAGCAAGGATTTCTGAATCACGGAATAATAGGTAGTCCTGGTCACCGACCTTGATAGAAGATCCACCATATGGAGGAATCAAGACTCGGTCACCAGCTTTGACAGATGGAGATACCCGGTTTCCCTGTTTATCGATGTTACCTGGACCAACAGACAAGACGTCGGCTTCGTTCAACTTTTCGACGTTCTTTTCTGGGATGTAAATACCGGAAGCAGTTTTAGCTTCGGCCTTTGCACGTTGGACCAAGACTCGGTCGAGCAGTGGGACAATGTTTTTGAAGGATTTGAGAGCGGACTACATGTTAGCTTTGGGAATGCTCTTTCTGGAGGTAGAGTGTTTGTCTACCCCAAGTCGTTTTAAAATACATACCATTGTTAGGCTTCTTAGTTGGTTTAGTCTGTTGATGTGTGTGTGGGGGGGAGAAGAAGAAATTTTTGTGACAATTTGGTGATGGAATTTTCTGGGAGCTTTTTTTTTTCCCTCGCTTTGGGGGAAAAAAGATTGGGCTGGGCGTCGTCGTCGGTGCAACTACGGACGATGACGGTCAGTGCGAAACTCAAGGCACGTGGATCGTGCTAACCAACAATTAGACGTTCATAATACAACAATAGTATTAAAATGTGGATAGTATAATGGTTCAAAGTAAAAAGTATCAAATTTTGGTTTTGTATTGTTTTAAAAATACAGAGCCCCGCTACCCTAACCATGGCAAGCCTCACGAGCCTCATGCGGCGCAAGAGCGGGGCCATGCTGTCCTGACATTGGGTTTTGGTACACCTATTTACCTAGTCCAAGCTTCACTAAAAATATCAGAGCTTCGATGACTAGCAGACCAGTCAGAACAAAAGCAACTGACAGCGCACTGGACCCCAGAGCAGTCAGCCCACAGCCGATCCGCCTGTCCCAGGACCAGCTGTCGGTGTCAAAACACTGCCCATAGAGCAGATCGAACTGGAACTTGGCAATTCCAATACGGTCATGCTTGGTGATGTTGAAGATCCATGCCCAGGTGTTTTCCAGCCAGTCAGGCAGGACCCGGGTTCCCGTTGGAGGGATATGTGCTTGCATTATAGTAGGCGAAGTGACGAGGATCACCGCTGAGATTAGAGCAAACAGTGCACCCAAAGCGAGTTTTATACTTGCCCGATGCTTCTTGGTTCGTACTTGAGGGAGTATTACGGTCTTCGAAGACATTTTCAATGTGGCTGAATTGTTATTTATTTGACGCGTTGTTGGTGAGAAACAGTAGGAGGTTTTTCTGATTGGGACTTCTTGTGCGGCGGGTTTCTGTAGCAACCGGTGAGAATGAATACTCAGGAATCGTTCCAAAGGGACTTTCGGAGCAACCAAGCTACGGAGGAAAAAAGGCGAAACCCTTTTTGTAGGTTATTGTTGAGCTGTTTCTTTGCTTGTTTAGGAAAAAAAAAATACTATGGTATTTCATCTCCTGTGTTTGTTCACGTGTTTTCTGATCTCTCACTTCTAATGGGCCGCTCATGTCTCAATATAGCTCGGTATGTGCCGTTTCGGTGATTACTCCCTTCCCGCATATCTCTCCAAAGGTCATCATTGTCGATCTCCGGGGATCCTCTACAGAGAAATAGCTACAACAGAAAAATGACTATGCAACCTCTGTAAAAATACCAGATTTCATGTCATCGAAGCAGAAGAAGAGCTCTCTATCACATCCTCCAAGTTGCTCGCCAAGTGGTCCAAGAACCTCTGATGCCAAGCACCAGCTCCTATGCCTCCGCGCCACACTCCACAACGCTGCCTGGGAATCTAAAATTGGAACGTGCCGGCGCTTAACAACGACCACACCAACCACGAAACAGCCAAGAACTTTTAAAAGAGAAAAAAAATTGGAGCTGGGCTTTTTCTTTCTTCCTCTCTTCCCCCTTTTCTCGCATTCTTTCTAGACATTTGCACCATCGTAGACTCGTAGACCCTCGCATATATAAATATCTATCTGTATCGCTATAGGTAGTATATCGGAATCATAAAGGGTACATAGTCGTAAGAACAGTAATTAGCATAAAAAGAGAAAGCGCTTAGCTGGCAGGGAAAACAAAGGTATACGACACGGGAACCTAAACTTGAACCTATAACCTTTCTTCTTGACGCTCGACATTTCTATTTTTGTTATTATTATTGTTACTATTATTCTTCAGATAGCACACCACACTCACGATGAAACTCATTCACTTATTCTCAATATGCGCGTCTATGCTTCAGCTGACTAGTGCCATTGATATAACAATGGGCAACGACGACTCGGTAAAAGATGGTCTCAAATTAATCGCCAAAGGTCTAATGGACTACTACCAAGGAAATAAGAAAGGTGGAACCGTAGGCATGATGGTCGACCCCTACTATTGGTGGGAAGCAGGTGCTGCGTGGGGCTCGATGCTGGACTACTGGTATTTCACTGGCGACGACCAGTACAATGACATTCTCAAGGAGTCTCTGTTATACCAGACTGGCGACAATTATGACTACATGCCCTCCAACCAAACCACTACTGAAGGAAACGATGACCAGGGATTCTGGGGTATCACAGTAATGGCCGCCGCAGAACGTAACTTCTCAAACCCCCCAGACGACAAACCACAGTGGCTCGCATTGGCCCAAGCAGTGTTCAACACCATGGCCGCCAGATGGGATACTCAGCACTGTAACGGGGGACTAAGATGGCAAATTTACACTTGGAACGCAGGCTATGACTACAAGAATACTGTCTCCAACGGGTGTCTGTTCCAACTGGCCGCTCGGCTGTTCCGTTACACCGATAATAAGACCTACGAAGAGTGGGCCGAGAAGACCTGGAACTGGATCGAGGGTGTCGAGTACTTGCAAGAGGACTATACCCTCTATGACGGTGGTAAAATCGATGGTAACTGTTCAACCCACACCCAGTTGCAGTGGACTTATAACTATGGGCTGTTCATGTCAGGAGCCGCATACTTGTACAACCATACATCTGACAGCAAGTGGCATGATCGAGCTTCCGGCCTATGGAAGGCCTCCAGTGTGTTCTTCAAGAACGGGGTCATGTATGAAGCAGCCTGTCAACCGTCGGGTAAGTGTAACAATGACCAACGGTGCTTCAAGGCCATCTTTTCGCGGTTCTTGGGCCTCACCGCCCGACTAGTACCCGATTTGAACGACGATATCATGGACAATCTCAAGTCATCGGCTGAAGCTGCTGCCAAAAGCTGTAGTGGTGGTTCTGATGGCCACACCTGCGGACTCAACTGGTTCGAGGGCAAGTGGGATGGTAAGTATGGCCTTGGTGAGCAAATGTGTGCCCTCGAGGTGATTCAAAACAACCTGGCTGTAGAAAAGGCAGCTCCTTTGACCAACAAAACTGGTGGTACCAGTAAAGGTAATCCTGATGCGGGTACAAGTTCGGAGAAGAATGAGCTCAAGCAGAACGTGCTCAAGATCTCTACCAAAGATCGAGCTGGAGCTGGCATCATTACCATGGTTGTTGTTGTAGGTCTTTGCGGAACAGGATTCTGGATGCTCAAGTAGTAGCACCGACGATAACAGCAGCAGCACAACAGTTTTTCTATTTATTCTTTTTTCGTTTAGAGAGGATTCATACTTTTAGTTTTTTTGTGTATACGATATTATCAAATTTGCTTTGCATCTTTTAATTTGTGGTCTAGATTAGAGCTCTAGGTAATCTGTCCTGCAACGACTCTTGGACTCCTGTTCGAATCACTCCTCCTATTGGTCTGCCTATCATCACTAGTTCAATCCTCTATACCTATTCTCAATGTGCTCGGATCTTCAAAATTGTTACACACACCACAACCACATACCAGCTTACACATTGATGATGTAATCGGAACCTCCTCTCCCACTTGCTACTATTTTTTTACTTGGTTCGTTCCGCGACAGTAAAAATCACGAAAAAAAAAAACCTTACTTCTTTCATTTCTATATATAAGTATAATATATTCTTCCACTAAGATTCATCTCTGCACGTCTGAGCTGGAACAAAGCGTATCTGCACGTCTGAATCTTAAAATTTCACTCTTTTTAAACCGACAAGTGAATGAAAAAATCATTCTAGAAGCAGGGGAAAAAAAAAAAAAAACGAACCCTGCCAAGAGAAAACACAAAGCCAAGATACTTGGATATCGACAATACAAAATAAATATATTCAACAAAGCTTTTTAGAAATTTTTTTCACTAAAAAAATTTGGATTCCTTGATTGATTGGAAATATGTACAGTCGGTCTCTCATACTCACAATAACCCTGCTATGGGCAGGCCTATCGTCCGCCCTCGATCTCGACATTACCTCTGTGGACAGCATTCACTACAACCAGGCCTTAATCGCAAAAGGTATGCTAGACTACTATAATGGAGATCAGCCCGGTGGAACCCCAGGTATGTTCCAACCTCCATACTATTGGTGGGAAGCCGGTGTAGCCTGGGGTACAATGCTGGATTACGTCTTCTATACTGGTAACGATACCTATCAAGACATGGTCAAGGAAGCCCTGTTATACCAAACTGGGCCCAATTGGGACTACATGCCTTCGAATCAAACTACCACTGAGGGGAATGATGATCAAGGTTTCTGGGGTGTAACAGTAATGGCTGCTGCCGAACAAAACTTCTCAAACCCAGATCCAGGAAAACCTCAATGGCTCTATCTTGCTCAATCAGTGTTCAACACAATGGCCGCTCGATGGGAGACCAAAAGCTGTGGAGGGGGTCTCAGATGGCAAATCTATCCTTGGAACAGTGGCTACACGTACAAAAACTCTGTAGGGAACGGCTGTCTGTTCAACATTGGTGCCCGGCTGGCTCGTTACACCGACAACAGTTCGTACATTCACTGGGCTGAAAAGGTGTGGGACTGGGAAACAGACGTTAAGTTCCTTGATACCTACTTTGCCAATGACACTCTGAGTGTATTTGATGGTGCTGACATGTCTGAGAACTGTACAGATGTCAGAAGGCTCGAGTGGACCTACAACTCTGGGCTTTTCATGTCTGGAGCTGCGTTTTTGTATAACCACACTAACGACACCAAATGGCTCGACCGGGCCCAACAGATCTGGAACAGAGCCAAGGTTTTCTTCAATGACGAAAAAATCATGTACGAAGCCGCTTGTCAGCCCTCTAACAGATGTAACAACGATCAGCGGACGTTTAAAGGTATTTTCTCGCGGTTCTGTGGGTTGACCTGTATGATGGCTCCTACTATGAACGACGATATTATGACATATCTCAATGCAACCTCTGTAGGTGTAGCACAGTCTTGTTCTGGTGGTACTGATGGCCACACCTGTGGTCAAAACTGGTTCGCCGGGAAGTGGGACGGTGTTTACGGGCTGGGTGAGCAGATTAGTGCTTTAGATTTACTAAATACCCTGTTGGTCCATGAGAGGAAACCACCTCTGTCGTCAAAGACCGGTGCTAGTTCCAAAGGAGATGGTGCAGCTGGGTCTAATTCCAGCTCTGGTAATCCAGATCAGCCCAACGCACTGGATATCGAGACGAAAGACAAGGCTGGAGCAGGTATTATCACTGCTTTGGTTGTTATCGGTCTAATTGGCGGTGGTGTCTGGTTGCTGTTCTAGATCTTGTATCTGAGGTGTTGAAGGGAAGAGGAAGGAGAATTAGGTTGCAATGATGACCATACTGGATACAAATTATGGCTACCATTGCGACTACTGCTAACTTATCTCCTAGTGAGAACATTTATTTAACTATTATTGACAATTATAAGATATCGACTATTTTCATTTACATGAGAAAAAATATTTAACTGTTGGTTTGTAAACTGAGGCAATAAAGAACTTTTGATTTTCAGGGATTCACATGAATGTTACGAATCCAAATGTCCTACTAATAAACTCTGGAGCGTCTAAATTTGTGTTCGGACTCTGGAATATCGTGTTCAAGTTTAAGAACATTGTGATCTAGCGTTTAAACTTTGGAACGTCCAGTTTTCCAAAAGTCCTGTTGTTTGAAGAAGGTTTTTTTGTTGAAAACCAAAACCTCAATGAACTTGTATAATCACCATTTATTGGATATCATTTACATTGAACGTTTAAAATAAGAAAAATGTCTATACATATATGCGCATCTATACTCATGATGAATGCTTTTAGTTAATTCCATTGTCGTAAATCATTATAACCTCTTTTCCTCGTTGTTAATTTTATTGCCATCGCAGTCCTTATCGGTATTCTTCTGATTGAACTCGCCATCATCTATGGAAGAGCCAGCAGACATCACCGCTTCATCACTACCAGAATGTCCATTGAGCTCAGGCAAATCGTGGATAGTAAAATGCTTTCTGCCCCAGGAGAACCAATAGATGAAGCAATAAATCAAATACACTGCAACTACTACAGAAACATAGTTCATGTTTCCTGCAGTAACCGGCATTTGAAATGGGAATGAAAAGAATACTGTTGCAAAGATAGTCCATGATACCACAACAATATTTGCTACCATACCGAATGGACCCAACCAGAAAGGACCGTGCCGAATGTTGTTTCGTCCTCGATACAAAAGACAAAGAGTAGGGATCACGTAAGACAGAAGCAAAAAGATGATACAGCCAGTCACCATGGCATTGAAAGCAGTTGCAGACCCCATGTACAAGCACCCCAGAATGGCTACCCAGATACAGGACATCAAGTGAGCATTGAATGGGACACCCAATCGAGGATCGACTTTAGACCACCATCGAGAACCAGGCAACCCATTATCTCTAGCAAACGACCAGCACAACCGAGCTTGCCAAGTGTGCGAGGCAATGTTACAGCCGAAAGCAGTCAATACAATCAATGTCTCCAAGCACAATGCCCCAGGGACAGAATTCAAAGACTGGTAGAAGATATCCAAAATTGGCACACCAGTGTTTGAGGACAGAATGTCATCCAGGTTTCGAATCGTAAAGAACATTGAAATGACGTATGTAAACGAGGTACAGAATCCAATGGCGACTGTACCCATAATAGCAATTGGAATAATTCTTTCTGGTTGATGTACTTCTTCGGCCAAATGAGTAGCACAATCTAAGCAGGAGAAGCACCAGTTGGGGTTGATCAGTCCAACAATGAACGCGATTGCACTAGAACTCCAGCCTGTATTATTGTTGAACTCGACAAATACAAATCTTGGGGATTGATAATGTCCTCGAGAACAAATCAATACAGTAAGTGTAATTGTGATATAGGAAAACAGTGACACATAAAGAGCACCTTTGCCGATTTGCGGTATATATTTGCCGTAACAATTGAACATAAAGGTAACCAGGTTGATTAACTGGTATGCGATGAATACTTGCCAAGTTTGAAATTCAAAATCTGGACCTTGGTTCAAGGTATACATACCTACTACAGCACTGGCAATAGTCAATGTTACTGAAGCGGAAGTGAATATAGCTCCAGCCCATGCAAATGCACCACACATATAGGCCCAAAATCCTGCCCACTTCTTTGGAGCTAAAATGGTAGTCCAATAGTACTGCCCACCAGAGTTTGGAAAGGCAGAGGAGAGTTCTGATAGAGTGATTCCGATGCAACTAGAAATACATGCAATAATAATGATTCCGTATACGATCAATAGAGGTCCACCAGAGGAGATACCGGTGATTAATGATGCGGAAATACCGAACCATGAGTTTGTTAAACCAAAACCTACACCTAAGACTGAAAAGATGGAGAAGTTTCGTTTCAGCTCGGGCTTATAGCCCATTTCCTGTAATCTAAGATTATCTTTATCCATTTTAAAGAAAGGGTAAAAGATTTATTTGCAGGTTTAAAATAGGAAGAGAGAGAATTGGTACAACAAAAAAAAAAAAAAGAAGAAGGAAGATTAAATGAAAGGGAATAGCGTTGAGGTTTTATATATATCAATTATGACGCCGTTCACTTTTTTTTTTTTTTAATATTTTGCTTTTCTTTTTTTCCTTCGAAAGTCACTTTCCCTATACGTATGTAAGTAAGTCTACCAGCAGTTTAAGAAAAGAAGGAAATTTATGTCGTTTAAGGTGGTGTTCCAGCTCATGGTATCAAACACCAGTAACATTTGGGCGCTGAGGAAGAATATGCAGAAAAAAATTTTGGCTCATAAGAGTAAAAAAGTCCTCAAAGGGCCCCTGCTGTGAGCTATCAGACACAATTAAAGAAAAAAAAAAAAAAAAAAGATCTGCAATTACGTAAGTACTACACCATAAGATGACAGCATAATGGTGGAATGATGACTGTGCCTATTGTTAGGAGCTGACTACTCATTGTAATATGCTGACTAAGTTAGCTTGGCTCTTGGATCATATTATGTGAGACAAAAGTCTCTGCTCGATTGAGCAGAGCCGAGCAAAGTAATTTGGGCAATTCGGTGGACGATGCTATGCACGATGGTTGAACGATTCTGCGTGGTGAGATCTGCGGGCCCCCCTCCTTCTCCAAACTGAACAGAGACAATCTTTTTGACTCAAACGGTTCTTGGTGGTAGCGAAGTCAGCCAAGGGATACGGAAAGGGCCTTCGACCGTTTTGAATCTGTGAGGTCTGCACACAGCCCATGAGAGCCATTAGGGGCACCTGGATGGTTCTTATGTTACGAGTTGATCACTCGAGGTAGATGTACTCTTGTACTAGATAGTATATGGTGTATGATGCTGATAAGAAGGAAGGGTGGTACAGCAACATTGTTATAAGCAACTAAGAGAGGGTATGAGAACGGGACAGGACACTTGGATGTATATTAGACTAGCTAGCTTGTCTGGTTCGGTTTCTTTTTTGATGCATAATAGTTATATTGCAGTCTAAAGCTATGACGTTAGGCATTTTGGAAGAGAAGGAAAAGGTTGAGCACAAGGCGGAATTTTTATCCGTCCGATGCAATGGCATTTAAGGAATACCGAACTTGGAGTGATGCGGGTGTATAACGCTACGAGCCTCTTTTCACTTCTGTTTTAAGGCCCGTTGACTTTCTTTTGCATGAACTAGAAACTCGTAAAGGAATGATATGTATTTATGTTGATTTTTGGTAATTCTGGTAGCCCTAGTACTAGGAATTTAGTTCCCTCTTGTCTATTTCTCTCTATTAAATTTCAAGCTTTTTGTATACATCTGATAGGGTCGTAATCAAGTGCTCTAGCAGGCCACATCCAACTGGTGAGATATATATATACGGCGCAGCGCGATGAAGACCCAATGATCACCAATATACATATACACAGTCTTCATTGGCCGCACAATTTTACAGGAGTGAAGTTATTGCGATTCACAACAGCTCGCCAGTGTATTTCCAACTGACCTAGAAAAGACACACAGTACACTACTCCCATAGGCTCTGAAATAAAAGGGCTCTAATATGAAAACAGGACACCACCAACTCGTGGCCCAGGTCGGATGATTAGCTCGGTAATTAATGTTCACTCATGATCCTGAGCCGCACATACTTCCTCCGCCAAAAAAACCCAACCTCCAAAACTTATCACATAATCCTACAAAACCCAAAACACCTAATCACGCACTTAGTATTTCTTTTATTCGAAATCCGAGCATAATCTCCTATTAAAACGCCTATGCGATGACCATCAATTCGGTTGACCCACCTGGATTGGCGACGCCGTGTCATATGTCATCACCGCTTACAGTTTCCAACCTTAAGGATGCCGTAGCATTACAAACAATTCTACGACACATAAAGCGATGGCATCGCAATCTTGTCATGCATGGAACCCTGAGATGAGTTTTAATTTAACGGAAGAACTGGAATCTTGTTGGATGGTAATTAGTTCTCTAGCCAGTGATTAGATTCTGTTCTAGGCTAGTGTGTCGACGACTAGCTTCTCTGTGATACCTCTCCTCTATCACTCCAGCACTCCACTACGCGGCCCCTGTCACTAGCAGCATACTCCTCACAGCCATAGTAATTTCTCCTCATCAGCTCAATCTCCTGCCTGTGGGATAATAGTCCCACACGGCACCACCACACCCTGAAACTGCGTCCCCGACCACTGAAATTTTCAAACCCGGAACTGCATATGCTGCGAGCCGTTTATCGATCGACGTACGGTTGGTATGCGTCCCACAAGAATTTTTTTTTTTTTTCTGGCCCTCCAATTAAGTACCAGAGAACCAAGTTTGGTCTTCCAATAAGAAATTTCGTAGAGCCCGGCCGGTAGCGAGACCTGAGCCTGTGCGGCATGGCCAACGAGCTACACAGGATTTCGGAGTACAGTGGAAAAGTGTTCCGCAGAATCCTACCTTGACGTAATGGGTTGGTCAGTACCCAGAGTCTTTTGAGTCCAATTAATAAGAATATCAGCTATACGATATGGTCTAGACTTCCACCAGTGATGAGTTTTTTAAGTAAAGAATACCAGTTTGAATCAAAGCATCCGATAGCGGAGCGGTCAGCGCGGCTTGTGAAATATCATATGCTGGGGCAGTTCAATCATGCAAGTATTCTTCCTTATAGTTTCGTCTTTCTACCGCATCTATAAAAACAGAGTGCAAACTCACTACAGACACTATTTCCAGGTAGAACCACTTTGTAATTTACAAGCATCACGTGATCTACGCCGCACAGAAAAATTCTCAAACGGACCGACAGAAGGCCCTCATTTTCCAACATCCGGCTTCGATGGCCAAGTTGGTAAGGCGCGTCACTAGTAATGACGAGATCATCGGTTCGAATCCGGTTCGAAGCATTTATTTTTTGAAATTCATATTCATGAGCCCAAGGCATGTCTTTTAGTAATTTTTCTTTTTTCATTTTGATCAAAGGATCCGTTACGAAGTTTGTATATAAATTTTTTTTGCAGTTGAGAGTCTTCCTTTGTGCGGCTTGTGAGGATTAAAAAAAAAAAAAAAAAAAAAAAAAAAAAAAAAAAAAAAAAAAACAACTCAATAATAGTCAAATTAAAAATACAAAGCAAGCTTAAAATGTACTCAATAGGTCTCCAGCTCCAATAGAAGGTCACGTATATATAAAATCTATCATGTGTGAATCCACTCATGCTTACCCAAGAAATCTGCATTCTCAACATCACTAGATTGAACATCCTCATGATCAGCAAACTCATCATCGGCCTCACCTTCACTCTCAACATGGATATCCTTCTCAGCCATAACATCATACAGCGCGTATATCTGATCAGCTTTGGTTTCCATCTTATTCACCAAATCCTTCAAGCTGCCTGCAGCATCCTGTCTCCTTCGTCGCTCTCGTGCCGGATCATGCCCAGTATAGTCTGAGGTTAGCGCGTTACATTGTTCTCTCAATGCCTCAAATTCTTGTCTCATCCCATCTCGGATCAGCTTGACTGATTCTTCTGCAGACATTGCTGGCCTTACTGTTTCTTCATTTTCCCAAGAATACTGGCCATCTGAACCAGCGGCGTGATTTCTTCGCGATTGCTGTTTATCCTGAGACAGCTGATGAGTACAGGCTGCGCTCCATACCGAGGAACCGGACTTCGGGCCAGCACTGGAGCACACTTCACACGATGGTGGCAGAGACTCAATGACACGATCAACTAGCTTTGGGATTTGTCTTGACGGTTTGGCGCTGGCTGTATTAGAAGCTCCTTTCGAAGACAAATCCTGGTGCTGCTGCGACCGTGGATCCGGTGCTTGACCACTGACTCTGCTGGAACTTTTAATCTTGTCAATTACCTCATTCAGTGCTTCCACAATCGAGTCATTGTAGTCAGAACGTGGACTCTCACCGTCCTTTTGTGGCGACTCGTCTTGTTCATGATCAATTTGTTCTTCTTGAACAGTGGCCCGCCCCTGGTTCGATTCTTTTTCCAAAAGCTGTGTCAGAAGCTGTTTAATTTGATCAAGCTCAGAGCCGCCAGGCACTTGCGCACTCTTTTGCACCGACCCAGAACTCTGATGATGTTCGTGCTGGTTTGGCTCAGTAGTGGCTTGTTGCGATCGCACCTGCGGCTGAGAGTGCGGCTCATGAGGCTTTTGCGAATTCTGAGCTTGTGCCTGATCAAGAAGTTGTTGTTCTTTCCACTGCTCATTGCCTTCACTAGGACGTTGGTTCTTTAGTACGATGGCCATTTGCTTGTACTTCCTAGCTCGCTGCTCCATCTCGTCGCTTCTAGTAACCTCCTTGTCGTATGCAGCTTTCAGCTCCTTCATCTCGGCCTCCAAGTCGCTTACACGACTCAACAATCCCTTTTTGTCAGTCTCTAGCTGCTCCACTTTTTTCTGGAAACTTCCGAACGCTGTGAAAAGAGCCTGGTCATCAGGATCTATGGGCACTGACACTATCTGCTTGTGGCTATTTTTCGAGCGCTTAAACCCACTCGCTGCGTCAGACGAGAATATTGAAGACAGCCCAGTAATATCAGGCAGGTTCATGTCATTCAGATTCTTGTTATTCTTGTTATTAGTATTACTCTTTCTCTCGGAAGGTGCAGCCTTCCCGTTCACAGCTTTATTATTAATATCTCCGTTCTCGTTGTTGTTCATTCCCTCGAAAAAAGACTCGTCATCTCTATAAGCAGTCGGAATGACGAAATCGTACTTGCCATCAGATACTTTGGGTGTTGGTCTTTTATCTGTGACTTTTCGCGACCCAGCTGTCGATGAGGACGATGACGCAGAAGACGACGATGCGCGTCGACTGTAGCGAACAGAAAGATTACGCGTTTTTCCTCGTCCCAGCTCAATACTTGCATCCATCATAGAGTCGTCGCTGAAATCAAAGTTGGTATTATTGTAGGTGAAGTTGGCAAAGTGACGATTAACTTCGGGAGTTGGGATATGAGGCGACAGGATGTCTCCTAATCTGTTGCCGTTATTTGTGGACTTTTTGGCAGAACTCACCCCGAGTTTCCCATTAGTATTTGCGGAAAGAGGTGCCCTTGATGATGCAGGTGATTCTAGATTTGTTTCGCTAATGTCAAACTCTGATGCTTCTAGATCTAGTGTCGAATGTGCCTGCGGAGGGGAGAAAGCCATCTTCTGTTTTCGGTAATTCCTAGTCCTAAATTCTTGTTACCTTTTTTATGCTAGAAATAAGTTATTGGATTATGAAAATTAATTTAGCTTCGTTTCTTCTCTCTTAGTCAATGAAGCAATAAGAGACCAATATTGGACGAAAGAATGGCTGGCTGTTTTGGAGAGTTTTTCCTACTGTTATGTGTATGGTATGCAAGAAATTCGCGGTGGAATAGGCATAGAATAGAAGGGGAGAAAGGGTGTTTGGGACTACGCGTAGTATGTATGTCTCCCTACCAGCCAGCCGCCCCTTGGTTACCATGGCAACAGGGATTTATACTTTTACTCCCCATGGATCATTAGAGCGATCATTTAGTTAATTAATGGGTATAATGCGTAATAGAAGGTTGGTATCAAGAATGAGCTAAGTGAAACTAAAATAGTAGTGAGGCAAACACGATTAAAACTTCAACATTTCATTAATAGATCATAAAAACACATATATACTCAGGAAAAAAAAAAAAAAAGCAGTACTTCTTCACCATCTACATAGAATTCTTTCCCCGAACTTCGTATGGGAAACATAATGCAACAATAGCCATCACGCCAAACAACGCAGCCAAAACATAAATTGGAGCAGCAGTAGCCACACCAGAGTAGTGAGCAATAACAGGTGAAATTGTACCCATAACTCGAGCTAACGCGGCAGCGATACCATTGCCAGTAGCTCTATGAGAAGCTGGCAGAGTCTCTGGTGTGAACGCATAAAGTGTACCATAGTAAACATTTACAAATACATTGATGGCACAATTCAACCCCAAATTCTGAGCCTCAGTCGACACTTTGGTGTAGGTAAACATGAAAATCATGGTGATTGTACCACCTAATGCCAGAGTACCACGTCTACCAAAATGTGGAATATCACAAATCATACCAGCAATAATTGGACCAAAAATGGAACACGTAGTGACAATGAAATTATTTCGGTAGGTTGTATCCAACGATCCATCACCGGTATCAGCACCACGAGTTTGCAGATAGGTAGGCAAGAAGGCGTTGTACAGTGGATAAGCCAGGCCAATCAAAGTCCAAGATAAAAAGTTGAGGGAAGTCGACCATCCGAGTCTCTTGTTAGCATAGAGCCCCTTAAGGTTCTGACCAAGAGATTTGAATAGAAATGCTGGATGCAGTTTGGCTTTGAGGTTTTTACTAGAGGTATCATGCTTAACAGTGCCCAAAGCTTGTAGATCTGCCAATGCCAATGGATTTTCACACTTGCCAGATTCGGCTAGCCGGTCCAAAATCTTGATTACACTTTCATCGTTACCATTGGAAAGTTCGTACTTGGGGGATTCCACCATTCGAATTACGGTAATACGAGCAATAGCGCAGAGCAACACAAATCCACCACAACAAAGATAGGTATATCGCCAACCCATGTTGTCGCTTCTTAGACACGGATTTTCGTCCCATTCCTGCTGATTTGCTCGAGCAGCTCCACAGTTGAAGTTAGAGATGAGTGGCCATGCAAATGCACAAGTGACGATTTGACCCAGACCCCACCAAAACGCCATTAATGTCAACATCCATTGTCTATCGTAGGGCAAAAATTCCAGAAAGGTCACTGCGTCTAGTACCAAGTTACCACCAGCTCCAAAATAGCACACTGCTGAAAGGGAACATACTGCTACAAATGATAATCCACCTGCCGCTGCCATGCCGAAAAGTGCAGTCATGAACAGGGTCACGTGAAAGGCGATTCTACGCCCGATAATATCGGCCGAGAAGCCCCAGAAAAGTGAGCCGAACAACAGCCCCACGTAGTTTGCAGACACGATAGCATTGTAATCGTCTGCAAACAGGAATTCTGCACCGATTTGGTTTTGACACACAGAATGCAGTAAGGTTAATAGGGAATCTACAGCATACCCCATACCGTTGAGGCAGAAGAGCTTCCAATGGTATGGAGTGAAGCCGATTTTATTGATTGCGTCATTAACCAGAGCCATTTTCTTTGTTAGTACATCATCGTCCATGTCCATCAAGACACCGGTAGTGGTATCTGAGGAGTAGAACATGTCATCGTGAGATGAAGAAGAGTGGGTTTCTAGTTCAGTTTTTTTATTTGTATCATTTTGAACTGTGTTCATTTTGTCCAAAATTTATAATAGATAATCTTTTAATATAAAAATCTATTTCTGTCCTTTTAAGCTTTACGTGAAAGAAAGGATCTCTTTATTGTTAGTATATGTCTAATAGCAAATATCAGAAGATAAAAAAAAATAGTGGAAAAAATCAGGATTTAGGGCGGAAAATCAGTGCAATATATATATCACTTTTTCAAGAAAAAGCAAATTTGCATCATGATGGGGTGTGGGTGGTAGAAGAATGCGTTTTAATCGGGTTTTTTTCTTACTTGCATACTCTACTATATAGTTTTCTTTTTTAAAGAGATATATGGGATGCATATGTCGTTTTCACACGACAGTGAATTGGTTATTGAGAAAACGGGATCTGTTCTACTGTGTCGAGAGTACTAAATACTCTCTAGTGCGCCGAGGTACTAAATACCCAGTGGTACTATGTGCCTGGGGGTCCTTGAGTACTAATTACCATCAACCTCTTCATCAACCATAAATGCTGCAGACCTAAGGCTCAGTTAAAACCTCTTTCGACAAAACTTCGATCGTTCATCCGTGCCATTTTGACCCCTCAACCTGTACTACAAAACATTTTACCGTTGAACGACTGATGGGCCTGCGAAATTTCCCCATACAGCCTTCTAGGATCCACCTGCGGGTCATATGGGCCACGAGGGATGGGATTGGCCCATACAAATGCCAAGGGGCTCGGTGTTTATACACCAACCAATGACGCATTTACTAGCCACACGGTAAGCTCACTCCCTCCCACACATACTCGATTCCTATTCCAGTCAAATCTTCCTCCCTACTCTCTGGGTTTTGAGTTGAGACTGTTTCATTGCCAAAACGAGATTGTATGAAACCGAATCCCAAGTCTTTCTTGTGGTGGATCGCGGGGGGCGGCCTTTGCGCCGCCTGATAGCTGTAATGCAGCAGACTCGTAAAATCAGTAGTATAGCTATACTGCTACTACTGGATATACGACTTATGTTAATCTGATTTCAATTTTTTTTTTTTTCCTTCTGAAATATGTGAAACAGAGCTATTATGTCATGCCATGCCATGTTATGCCACCCCGTTACCATAGTCCTTGTGTCTATGCCCTCTAATTAGTCCAGAGATTATCCGAACAATCTTTGCTTTTTCCAGTAGGGAGAGCTCAGGTTTAAACTTATCAATACTCAAAATGCGCTAGATTGTGTGCGGGTCTTCATCCTTCTTGCGGAATGACTTCATCGAATTAAAAAAGTAAAGTGGGAGATTAAGAGCTCGAACCTCTCTACTGTGGAGAATTTCTACCATCAGAGCAAGTCACTTTTGAACATCTGAAGAGTTTTATAGGTCAAAATATTGATCTATATTCTCTTTTCAGGTTCTTTAGCTTTTCTACTTTTTGCTCGGCATCTATACTCCATTCTTGGAACCTTGCTTTTGCTTAGGTAAAAACTACCAAATGCCGCACAAATCCAAACTTACAGCATCCACCCGGGTATACAGCAGGTCTGCTTGTAGGCTGGATTGTTATTGGTGAGCCGTGTAAGTCGCTCTTTTGGTCTTAAGAACCTATTCTGATTGGTTCGCCCGTGCGGGTTGCATAAAAAAGTGATTATCTAATCAAGTACGATATGCTGACTGTGCCTCTTGTGCCACTTTAAGGAAACTGGAATTTTGGGACTTTTTTCCTCCCATAGAAATCTTTCTCAGAGTATAATGGCATGAAACCTTTAATAGAATAAGCTATCTAAAACAAGCCCTGTGTAGTTTAATAGTCAATATATATATATTTATTTATTTGATTTATTCACTATCCTCTTGTATTCTATCAGTGGTCAGATCCTTCAGATGGATACCGGGGACCTCCGGCGAAAAGTATTGCCAGCAGTAAAATCTGAGACACATTTGGAGCCGTCTGGACGATCAGGCCAAATTGGGGCCAGCTCTAGTTCCATGTCGAATGGGTTGGGATTGTGTAGATTTCCCAAGGTGCCTACGTAATGTTACTGTAAGAGCCAATTAAAGGTCGCATTGCAGCTGTTAGCCTGCTTATGTAATCGGTTTCGCAGAGTTATGTCTGTAGTCTGTGAACATAATATTCTCTGGGTTCTGCATTGCATAATACCTGGCTGTACTTTCTAGTGCCAGGGGGAGTGTTCAAAGTGTACAGTATGCAGTTTCCAAATTGTACAGTGTTTTATAGCTACCACTAACGCACTCCTGGTGTTATTGGTCAATACGAATTGTATGTGTGTATAAACGGCTTCACCTGTTTAAGAGCCAGTGTGTCGTATGCTTGTATTCTCAGTGCCGTGTACCAACTTACAACCCATTTTGTAACCCGGGTCTTCGATCCTCGAAGTTCGCTTTTTATTGTGTTGGTTAGGTTCTGGCTGCGGTCTGCTTGGCTGGCAGACTCGCTGCGTCACCTGGTCGAGAGGAGGAAAAACATATACCTCGGATAAGCTATCTCGAGCCGTGCATTGTGGCGTATCTATACGCAGACCCTGTGATTTGGAGTGGAGGCAGGTGGTGTGGACAGGCAGCTGCTAACATCTGTAAAGTTAAGCAGTTGGTATGAGAGAGTGACATTGTAAACAAGAGATATTAAATGGATCATCCAGGAACGGTCTCTGGATTGCGTGTGATGATTAAAAAAAAAAGAAAAAGAAATAGGTGCAGGATGGGAAACAAAGCGGTAGGAATAATTAGCACAACGGCTTCAACGGTTGCGATGTAATTGGACAAGTAAAAGAAGAAAAAGAAAAAGGAAAGGGCCAATTGTGTCACCTTGTGACCTATTACAATAGTATATTGTCGTGTATAATAATACAGCAGGGTTGGATCGGCAACCAAAAAAAATTCGGCATGGATTAGTAGTTGAGCAATGACCAATTGAGTGATGTGCAATGAGATTGTGCATCTTACAACGCATCAACAAGCAGTCTATTGTGTCTATGTAAGGTATTCAAAAGAAAATGCATGCAATGGACCTGGTCTGTATGAAAAAGTAATCAGAAAGGGCCGTTGTAGCTATGGCTACGGTATTTAGGCTGAACGAATATGGATAGCCGGTGTGATATGGTAGATATGTATACAGCTTTCGGATTAAATACGAATTTTGGTGATTATCTACCAATTGGCCAGTATGTGATGGTGCAATAGCTATAGGGTGATGATATATTAAGATACATGTCGTCATTCCTGGTATAGTTGAACGTACATTCTATGATGCAATTCTCAGCCCACGGTACTTGGTAATTGGTAACACCTCATTTGATAGGGGCTTTCGGTAGAATATATTTATAATACGTAAGTTATAATCTTTAAAGAATGGTTTGTGAGGTTTGGTGCCTGATACAGCCAATGTGGGGCGACCTCGCTCACTCAACGTTCGTCGGACTAAGTCGACACAACAAACCCGAAGATAGATTCCTCTTCAGATGTTCTACAGCTAAAAGCTAGTATGGCATCCAATTATGTAAAGGTGTTAAAATGTACAATGCATCTAGATAGGAGAATCAAAAGGACCAAAAAGATAAAAAAAAAAAAAAAAGACAGTTGACACTCGGATTTGAACCAAGGACCTCTGGATGGTTAACTAGGCTTTCACCTCGTTTGCAATCCAATGCGCTAACCGCTGCGCCATGCCAACAATGTTGACGTCAGATAGGCGAGAGGAGATATATGAGAGTCGCACTCATATGCGGCGCGCCGCTCTCTGAGCGGCTTTAGCGAGAAATGGCGTATCATTGTGGATATATACCATTCACACGTGAGGAGAAAAAAGTCCTATCATTTATGAGTTAGCAGAAAGATGGCACATATATACAGATAATGTGGAGGGCAGTAGAAACAACCCTCATTCTACGAATCACACATAGTTGCCAAGCCGATTAAGTGTTAAACTCACATCTACCCATATGTTTGTGTATCCTGGGATAACTAACAGTTGTATACATGTAATGCGACTATTTATTCACACCCGGGTATGGCTGTGCTGGACCTTATCTTCTTGCGTATGCACAGGCATCAAGACATCCCTATCACTACAAGCACCTTCTCCACTTTGCTATCACTCATGCCACCCAAAGCCAAGAAGGTGCAGGTGACCTCTGCACATCTCGTTCTGTGATATCTTATCAAGTGGGGATCCAGAACAAGGGCAGAAGGTTCCATAAGACTATTAGACACAATAAAAGAGCGCTTGATAGTATAGCCGCCGTGCCCGGCCGATCGAGGAAACCATCCTAAGTTTAGCCCACTGGTTGTCGTTAGGGAGAGGAAACATTGGCAAAAGGCTGTTATGGTTCCTTCAAACCACTGCTGCATTATCAAGCACTTCACTAGTGATTCCATTGTGCGGGCTACCCCTACTGACTGATATCTACTAGCTGATACTGCCAGATACTTACTACCTGACACCTACTATCTATCGACGGTTGGTATACCAAATGGCTCACTTCCCAACACATGTGCTCAATCATCGCAACAGCACCAGATCCTGATGCTCACTATAATTACAGACTACTAGGTGCTGTATATCCAGTTTATTCACTGCAGTAGAGGCACTATCTGATGCTACATGCCCAGTATGATCACGCCACTAGGACCGTGGGAACATGAGCCGCACCAGCCTGAGTGTTTCCAAGAGTAGCAATAGATTTGAATCATCTTTCAATCTCTCGAGAAAACTCTGTTTACACCCTCAATATAAGTTCATCCAATCAAATGGCTCAGTTTCTACTATTCTATTATATATATATATATACCATGCGAACTCGGATCGGATCTTTCGGATCCCAAAGCTTCCTTAGCTAAAGTTCGGCCGGGGCCAAAATGAAAGATCACTCGATTCTTTGCAAAAAGCCACCATGCCATCTATAATAACTATATCAGCACAGGAGAAAAAATTACCGCTATACCATATACAAAAAAAAACGCACATATTTTATCATAGCCATGTCTCAAAAGGTTGTAAAATTCCGCCGGCTTAGGCGAGACAGGCCATAGGTGTATCACGCATCGAATTGGGAACTACCGAAAAAAAAAAAAAAAAAAAAAAAAAAAAAAAAAAAAAAGACCACTTCTCGCGTAGTGAAATAAAAAACCCCTATTCTGCATTATTTTTTTTTTTTTTCCTCACACCATCATCAACTACTGGAAAACCAACATGACAACAAAAAAACTACCATTAATTACCAGAGCAGAACTACTAGCTGCCAAAGACAAAGTAAACAAAGTTTACGTCTCCCTGGACAACCGAAAGGTCTACGATGTAACAGAATTCCTAGAGTCCCATCCAGGTGGTGGCGACCTAATCGAAGACTACGCAGGAAAAGACGTGAGTGAAATCATGAAAGATACTCTCTCTCACGAACATTCAGAATCTGCATATGAGATGCTGGAAGATGACTTCCTGATTGCAATCCTAGCCACCCCAGAAGAAGAATCTAAGCTACTGAAAAACAACCCCGACCGAGAATTCTTCCATGGAGTAGCTACCAAAAAGTCAGATGACCCCGATAGTGAGACCGAGTTGAACGTCACTACAGATTTCCAAAGCGACTGGAAAAAGAACAAATTCTTGGACCTGAACAAACCACTACTAATGCAAATGCTGTTTGGGAATTTTACCAAAGAATTCTACTTGGAACAAATTCACAAGCCGCGACATTACGGAAAAGGATCGGCTCCAATTTTCGGAAACTTTCTGGAGCCAATCTCAAAAACCCCCTGGTGGTTAATTCCTATGATCTGGGTACCAGTCGATATTTATTTCTGCAGCCTGTCACTTGAAGGCTTGTCAGTGTTTGCATTCGTAGCCTTATATGGGTTTGGACTGTGTATCTGGACACTGCTCGAGTACATTATGCATCGATGTCTGTTCCATTTGGACGATCATTTGCCTAGAAAACAATGGGCATACACTCTACATTTCTTATTACATGGTGTTCACCATTTCTTGCCGATGGACCAACTACGACTTGTCATGCCTCCAGCTTTATTGGTTGTATTGGCTACTCCGTTTTACCGGCTAGCTCATTTGCTGTTTCCATACCACGCTGCCATGGCTGTGTTTGCAGGTGGGTTCATGGGCTATATTATGTATGACTGTACCCACTACTTTTTGCACCATGTCAAGCTCCCATCTTACATGAGAAATCTCAAGGCTTACCATCTGGATCATCACTACAAGAACTATGAGCTTGGGTTTGGGGTCACATCTCGGTTCTGGGATCATGTTTTTGGTACAGAGCTGATAGACACTAGCAAAAAGATTTTGTAAAACCTCGATAATACCGTTTTTTCTTCTGTATCTTATACAAATTAATAATTTATATATAACTTACCAAGTAAATATTTCTACAGCAGATTCTTTTTCTCTTTGGCTACTGGTGGTCTGTCTCTATCCCAACTCGATGCATCCGATGATCTTGGGGCCGACGAATTTCAACAATATCTTTTCTCGTGCTCCAATATGACGTCTGAAAGCGAGCCTGCGTCTGAACAGCTCAAACAGGAAGGTAACGAGCTCTTTAAACAGCATGAGTTTCAAAAGGCTTTAGGATGCTACACAGAGGCGTTGGCAGAGTGTCCAGATGACCGAGATGACTTGAGAGCCATATACTACGGTAACATGTCAGCATGCCAGTTCTACAGCGAAGATTACGAGGGCTGTGTGAAATCGTGCTCCAAGGCATTAGACATAGACAGTGAATACACAAAAGTGCGAGCACGGCGATATAAGGCCAATGACAAGATAGACAACTGGCAGAGCCTGGAGTCGTGCGTCGAGGACCTCAAGGTACTTGAGAAATCGGCAACTGATCAGAAAGCCAAGCAACAATACAAAACTGCCATGGCAGCTATCGAGGTACGACTGAAGACCCGGCAGCAAGAGGAGACTGATAAGATGCTGGGCAAGCTGAAGGACCTCGGTAATGGAGTTTTGCAGAACTTTGGCATGAGTTTGGATGATTTCAAGATGAACAAGAAAGAGGATGGGAGCTATAGCATAGGGACTAGTGAATAAGTGGGGATAACTTGATGTTATAGCTGAAAGACTACTGGTACTGGCAGCAGCAGCAGAATTATTATTACTACTAGTATCTAGTCAGCGAAAAATGCATTGTGGTTATAGTATAGCGATATATAGTACAATAATACGCACGCACTAATATATATACGAGTACATGAATACATGAGCATCAATAAATAAATATACGGGACACCAGAGCGCCACAGCCAGGCACCAGCCTAGAATCTTATCCAAGACCCAGATCATCACCTCAACTTTGGCTGGAGACCCAGATCATTACCTCGACTTCCTGGCTGGAGCCCCAGATCATCACCTCAACCCTACTGGCTGGAAGCCTTTTTGGCCCTACGGCCTGAAGGCGTCGGCTCAACATAGAACTCATCATCTGGCAGAGATGACGAAGACGACGAGGACTGCAGCCGCTTGTTCAGCTTCTTGTCAATCAGCTCCAGCGGCGGCTTCTGCAGCTGTTGAGCCAAAGCAGCCTCTCCAAGCTGCTTTTTCTTCAATCCTCGAGTTCTCAGCTTTCCAACCCGCTTGTACTCTGGTCTGCGACGGTCATCGTACGCCAGCGGGATCAGCATCTGGCCCAACAGCTCGTCACTGTTATCCAAGTTTTGATTCGCTATCGCAGGATCGCACGAGGCAGCCAGTGCTCGGTCTTTGGCATCCAGCTTACGCGACTTATTGGGGTTAATAAATAAACTTGACGACCCATTGTAGTCATTGCTGCTCAGATTGAGCATCTTGAGAGTGTGGTCGTTCTTAATGCTCTCAGGGAAGAGCCTTTTACATCGCCGCACAGTCTTTCCTACACGGGCATCATGATGGACGACATCTGCCCAATTCTTGGTAGAAATGCCTTTACTGGGCAGACCTGTAGACAAATTATCGAGCACTCTATTGACCATGGAGAATATCGCCTGGCGAGACTGTGCAGGTAGGGTGCAATCGGGTGTTACTACAGGAACCAGCTTCTCAGCCCAATTGCGGTCTCTGTGGATCTTTCTATAAATATTTCGCTTGAATGCAGCATCTAGTTCGTGATTTAGCACGTTGGAGGCATTTTCCAGATCTGGACGATAATGGTTCTCCACTGTAGTTGAAGAAACAGATACCGCACTGGCCTGGCTGTGCGTAGGGAGCTCTCGAGGGTCCTCCACTTTTGTATACACTTGATCAATATTAGGCACGATAGCCCGATCCTCATGGAGCAACTGCTTAGCCTCAGCCTGTCTAGCATGGACGTGTGTTGATTTACGAATATCACTAATGGGCCATTGAGTCCATCTCGGGGTCGGAAAGGGCTTTAGGCCTGCTTGTGTGCGTTTTTGCTTTGTGGCATATGCCGCGTAGAGGTGCCGCGACAGGTCCTCCTCATGGTCTTTCTCCAGAGCATCGATTATTTTTTTGGCATCAGCTCGGATTTCTCTCAATTCCTTTTGAGTCAGCTCAGCATCGTCGTGGTCGTCGCTGGTGCTCATTAGTGATTTGTATAAGTGTGGACTAGGTTGGTGTGCTGGATGGTGAAAGTTGGGAATAGGGAAATTTGACGATTGGTTACCAACTGGAATAGTCTGCGAGGACGTGTGTCTAATGTCTGCAGCATCCGATGCTGGTGTGAAGTATTCTGGATATTGGGGATTTTGGCCCTGGAGACATGAGGTATTCCTAAATGTTCTGGATTGCCATTTAATGATGAAAATATTTAAGGCACTCGGGTCAATGCACAGGTATTTCCAAATATTTTGTATCGCCATTTAATAATATATTTTGTATATACAATCGCCTATCTCTACTAGTCGTCTACCAATCACCCTAGTCGTCCCTATTGTAGATCCAAAACTGACAGAAAATGACAAAATCCATAAACAGCGTGCCAGCAGACCCCACCAGCCACGAGGCATTGATCTTTAAATACTGCGACGACATGTCCTTCACCAAGATCGACACCACGTAGGCTAGATTGCCCAAGCATGCAAATAAAAAGAACAGGAACGAGATTCCTTCACAGGACTTGCGTTCAAAGTTTAGCAGCAGCTGGGGCACTCGGGATCCCAGATAAAGTACCGCACAGAGCCAACCAAAGATCTGGCCCCACAGGTTCATCTCCTGGGGCGCATCGTCGTCGCCATCATGTACTGGAGACTTGCTGCTTGAAAACATCCACCCAATAACGCCAGACATGATCACTGAGAGTACAATTAGAGTATGGTACATGTTTCGTTTCCATCGAGGAAGTGGAGCTTGTTCTTGCTCGGCCGAATGGGCTCCACCGTTAGTTGTGCCTGCCTCTGGATCTGCTCCTGCGGTGTCTGTGCCATAGGAATGGTCGTTCTCATCATCTAATAGCGGTGTGACTGGCGAAAGGTGCTTGGGATCTACTGTCTTGCTGCTATTTCGACTGTTGTATACGAGGCACTGCAGAAGAAGGATAATGTCTGCGACTGTATAGTACACTGCCAGAATAGTCATGGTGGGCAGTACCCCTTGGAGAATAGCTCCGATTACGTTGAATATGTCACCAGCAAGCCATAGGTTTACGAAAGTGAGAGAGAGGCCCTCGGCGCTTTGTCGTTGGAACTAAGTATGGTTCAGTTAGTTCACTGGGTCTATATCATAGTGCTAGGACGGAGAGATGAACCTACGTTTTCATAGAGCTGCGGCGTGAATACAATGATCCAGCAGGCAATAGAAATGGATCTATTTTGTCAAGCGTTAGTTGAGGATTTTTGGTGTTTGCAGGAGGTACATACCCAGTGATTCCACTGAGGGCTTCAGAATCTATGTAGGGTACTGGGATCATTTTTGGAGAGCCTATTGAGGGTCTGTTGGACGAGAGAGTTCTCGGGATAAATAAGAG
>JAJLUM010000050.1:0-100577 GCA_030564265.1 Blastobotrys attinorum
AAAAAAAAAAAAAAAAAAAAAAAAAAAAAACTAAAAGATGCTAGATCATATGCCATTCGTTCGATATATTGGACATACAATAATTACCCATTGTGCAATACAGCAGTGACATTTCACAGCAAGCACTCAATTCGAGGGAACTTATCCGGGAACTGATTCAAGGATGCAACATAACTTATCCAAACAACTTATCCGAAATCTAATTTAAAGATGCAATAATAAATTAAAATGCAAGTCTACTCTCTATACTCTACAGTCAGATCCCCACCAACACCTTGGTCCGCTCATAAACCAAAAACGAACATGCAAACATCGGCACAACCTTCATATACCCAATAGTCAGTCCCACAAACAGCCCCCGAACGCCCTGCATCTGGACAATCTCTTTCGCAGTCGACATCATACCCTTGGATGTGCCCACAGCTCCTCCTACCTGCATTCGTCGCCGGATGACTTCAAACGGATAAGAAGCAGTCTGAGCGGCGATCCCTGAAAGCCCACCAGCAGCCAACTCAGCCCAGAACGTCAGAGGCTTTCGCGATTTGTCATTCTTCAGCTTCATGTCACTCACAGTGTATGCGCGAAGCCATTTGGATCTGAAGATATCGTGGAAAACGTCATGGACCCAAAACGAAACACCAGCATACGGAATCATACCAATCACAGTGGGGACAAACCCACTGTAAAAGTTACGGATTCCGGCCTTGTTTTTTTCGTGCCATATCGTGCTGATTGTACGTCCCAGCCTGCCTCTAGCAGGATCGCTGCTAGTGTTTTTTGTGTCATATGCTAGTCGAACCCGAATCAAATCTAACGGGTAGGTACAGAACACTGAGGCAACGCCCGACAGTGATCCGGCTGCCAGTCGTCGGCCTGCAGTTTCTTCATGCTTACTGGGGATCAGAAAGTTTCTAATCTGCTCGTATACTACAAATTTTATTGAAGAATAAGGAAAAATTCTCAATAGAGTGGCCGAATGGCCCTGGTACAATGCAAAAAACCCATCGGTATGGTAAATATGCTTTCCGGCTCGCCAAAAGCCCAGCCAGCTCCCAGTGTACTTGCGGAATGATGGATTTGACGTTTGGAACAATATCTTCACCCGGTCTAACGGTGCCATAAGAGTTTTTGCTGAGCATCCTGCCAGTCCCCCCGCGATGCCACTACGGATCACGTAGTCCCAGCTCTGTTTGTCTATTGTGGTGCTACTAGCCAGCTTTGGGGGTGTCGTCGTCATAGCGACTTCATCTTTGCTGCTTCTTTCTATCTCTTTCGTCCTTGGGGTGTCCATGTTGTATATAGAAAAACTATACGGACTGATTAAAATTACAAAATGTGTGGAGTAGTGGAGTAAAGGGGAGAAGAGAGAAAGAGTAAGCAGAAATTTTACAAAACTTTCCGCCTTGGGACAGCCGGTTTATCGCCGGGCGTTCGGTAGCGGACGGAGAAAATCACATGATTCGGGGATTTCTCGGTTCTAGTGCTACTGCTATCTTGTCGATGTTTACCAGAGAGCTACTACCATCAAACGTTATCGGAATACTTCAAGTGTTATCAGGTTATTACTACAAGCGCTGTCATCGGCCCATTAATACAAACATTGTCACCAGATTATTAATAAAGGCATCTTTGAATGAGAAAATGTTAAAATTTTGAGTTCACGTACCAGAGCTTCTTATTGGTGCTATTCCTCAAGGTTTTTACACTGATAGCGCATCATTACATTTATTTCTATGATTAGTTAATAGGTTTCGCTGCTACTATCCTATGTTATTGTGCTCACATTAACTCCGCCGAAACTCTTCTCATGCACGAAATGTTCCACTACCGAAATTTACTGTACCATGCCTCCTCCTCAAACCGTCCTTTAACAACCTCGAGAACCTCCGGTGGATACACCTTCTCGATCTCCTGAGCACCCTTTCTCAACACATTCTTCTCGTGAAACTCTTGCTGCTCCTTGGTCATAGGGACTATATTGTTCACCGACATGGGCTTGTCAGGATTCCATACTGACAAAATGAGTCGATTGTGTTCCCCATTGATGGCACTTCTCCCTCTAAACACTTCCTCAATGACATAACCGCAATCGTTAACATCCACAGTGAGTTTTCTCGCAGTGGGCCACCCCATTCGCGCTGATTGACCCACTAGCCCCTGTAATGCATTGTCGTACATTTTAGTCCGTACTTTACCAGCCATTGAATAGCCCCCTTGTAAAGTATCAAATACCGGGTTGTATTTGCCTAGCTCGTTGATAATGTGTGTAGCCACGGTTAATCCGAAAATCGCTGGTAGCGGCCCAAGTACTGGAAGAATTCGAACCCGGAAGTCCTTCAGAACAGACAATTCGTCAACTTTACCTTTCTCAACTTCGGAGTCGTCTAACGCAAGCAGCTTAGCCTTGTCCTTACCAGGCTTTTCCGATGAAAACACTACCGGGATACCTTGCTCAATGCCTTTGAGTCTCAGACGTCGCCGCACCGCTCTTGATAGGGGATCCTCGATCGACTGGGACAGATCAGCTATTCTCACCCTAGTAGCATCGGCTTTGCATCCAGCTCCCATGGCTGAAATTACTGGTACTTTCAGTTTGGAGTGACAATAGTCTAGCAAGTCAACTTTAGTGTCAATGTTATCTATGCAGTCGATAACGTATGTGGGATTACCAGACAGGAGCTCTCGAGCCTGGTCCAGGTTCCACAGAGCAGTAATGGGTTCGATTTCTACAAAAGGGGCCACTTTGCCCAGGAATTTGGCACAACAGTCGACTTTGGGAGTTCCAACATCCTCCAAAGTGGCACATGCGTGCCGATTTAGTGAAGATAGTGTTACTTGATCAAAATCGATTATACGGACTTTACCCACTCCTGATCTCACCAGCATAGTGGCCGCCCATGATCCCACACCGCCAGCCCCTACGACGATAACGAAGGACTCTCTCAGGGCTTTGACTCCATCGTCGCCTAGGAACGCTCGGTTTCTGGCCAGTTGCTCATCCACAAGTTCTTGGGAATAAGTTACAGGCTGCTTGGGTCTCTGGGAGGTATGGTCAGGATGAGGTATGCTTTGAGATGCTTCTTGTTTGATTTTATTGACTTTTTGTGATTTTTGCCATGACGCATAGATGCCATAGGCTGCTACTGTACTTGTTAGAGTGGCCACTGAGGAGATGGCAGCCACAGTGGCGATTGCCCACCGTGTGTCCATTCTTTTGATGGAGTCCATCTTGGTTCTGTAAACTCGTCTTCCTTCTTGGTTCTATAGTACTAATTTCCAGGGTCGAGAAATTTTCATTGGGATTGTGAGGCGAGGTGAGGCTGATTGCTTATGTAATCTGGGCACCGCACCTCAAATAGTGCTTGATCATGCAAACTGATATGTTAAAAACCAGAGTAGATAAAGATACATAAGAATGTAACATAAATATGCCAATAAAGGTATGAATATAAATATATAAGTGAATTGACCAAAAAAAAAAAAAAAAAAAAGAAACAAATAAATAATTCACTGCTAGTCACGTGGGAAACATAAAACATAAAGGTTCACCGCTCGCGATAGTAGGGCGGGTCGTAGTATTGAGTATGCATCAATGGAACCTGACCCATTTGATGATCTAACACAGCAGGAACCAATGGTGTCGTACCATAGTCAGTGGTTACTGACCCAAACGGTGGCGACACAGTTGGGATTCGCGGTCTGTTATTGTTCGTGTGTGCAGCAGCAGCAGCTCCACCATTACCAAGACCATTAACATCATTGTTGCTATTATTAGTCCCATATTCTTGCCTGTCTTTTCTCAATGCATCCCTAGTTTTTTTCTTTTCTTCTCTTTCCTTTTTCTGCTGCTTCCACAGCCTTCGGATCTCGCGAAACTCAGCCGGCCTTCGCTTCTCACCATGGCTTTGCATATGAACATGGGCGTTCAGGTGGTTCAAAGTTCCGTAGGACTTGGTGCAGCCTGGGTAGTTGCAATGATATAATCGCTCAATCTCTTCATACCGTCTTCGAGGTCGTTTCTGTTGCTGAAAGTTCTGCGGCTGAGGTAGTGAAATGAAAGAGTAATCACTTTGGTATGCGGCTGGGTGCCCAGCCGCACCACCGCGAAGATGGCTCCGTATATAAGGACTGTAATTTGGCACGTTTGGAATGCTTCCCGAGCCTGGGGTTGAAGCCATCGGCTGCGGTGGGTTATTGAATAGATGTGGGGGTGGGGGTCCAGGTCCTCCTACATTGGAATTGCTAAAGTCATATTGTGGATGACCAAAGTACTGAGGCACCGCTGGAGCATAGATGGAATACCCGTTTGGAAGGGTAGTAGTAGGAGGTGGACCAGAGAGAGGAGGAGCTGGAGGAGGAATTCCAGGAGATGCAGATGGCTGCAAATGGGGGCCATCTTGGTCCACCGGATAGTGACTTACGGTTGGTACTGGCAATTGGTAGGGAGTACTGTTGGCGATGGAGTTTACCTGCTGCTGTTGTTGTTGCTGGTGGTGTTGATATTGTTGCTGGTGGTATAAAGATCCTGTTGTGTGGGTTAGCTAACATTGGTCACGTGTGCGTGGTTCAGTTAACGAGCCTCATTTCGCTATCGAGATGAGGCTCGAGTGGAACATACCCTCTGACTCGCGCATGTAAGAGGAGCTAAAGTTATTTAGGCCTGAAGAAGAGCGGTTTGGCCAGTTTTCAGGTGGTGGGATAGGTGTGGACTGACTTGAGGGTGGCTTTGTGCTAGAGAGGATTGGGGTAGTTTTTGAGGAAGTGGTAGTGGTGGTAGCAGTAGTAATGGCACTAGGAGAACAATTTGCAGGAATATCAGAGCCAAAGGTATAACTAGAAGTTGTGACAGTGGTATTAGTAGCACTGGTGTTGGAAGTGGCAGTAGCAGTAGTAGTAGGTGGAGTTATACTACCGGTGGTGTCGCATGTAGTACCATCTAAGGTCTTAGTTTTTGATTGGAGCGATGAATCATCTCGATAGTTTGGCATTATTTTAAATAGATAGAAAAAAAAAACAGATCCTCAAGTTGGATTTTATTTAGTTGTTTATTAAAATTGTAGCCGATACCAACGGAGACCAATTGTACTTCGAAATGGAGGGAAATCTACGGATATATATATATATATATATATATAAGTCGGTGAGTCAATTTGAAAGGGAGAAAAAGAAATAATCTTTTGGTTTCTTTTGACGAGATATGAGATATAGATCTGTTTGATTGATTGTATGCGGACATGAGGATGTATGGGGGAATATGGAACAGAATGCAAGACACATTTATTGGTCAAAAAGCAATGGATCAGAACGAAAAAGAAACTTCTCGTTAGACTAAAAAGCAACAACGCATTAAGGATATGGTCAAAAGACTGCAAACCATCAGGATTAGAGGAACCAAAAAAGCAAAGACGCAGATAATGACGTTTCGCTCCGGGCCTCCGCTAAATGGAAAATTACTGATTGTGCAGTGTGTTTTAGAGAAATGAAATGAAATGAAAAAGTAAAAAGGGCTCCCTGTGGTGATCGACCAGTGAGAATATGTAAGGAGCCAAAAAGAAAGACAGTGGCGGATGGGCGTGCATACGGCAATTAAGGAGTGCCACCACTGGATTCTGCGGATGTTCATTGGTTGAATCTGGGTATTGGGATTTAAGGTATTGGAGGGTTTTGCGATTAGTTCTGACGCTGAGGTGATGAGAAAGGTAGGCATTTTTGTCTATTGTCTGGTAAGATAGGGATCCCAGTAAGCCAGTGTTCCCAATGCTAAATCACACAGTGGTCCCATATTACAGTATTCCCATTTGGATGTTATTCCCACTTCACAGTATTCCCATTTAGAACTTATCCCCAATTCACAGTATTCCCATGATATTCCCAATTACACAATGCCCATTTGGACAATATTTCCAACTACCACAATGCCCAATCACACAGAATTGCTACAAATAAAAGCACAGGCTCATGGGACCTGACCACTGCTCCTCCATGCGGCTCTTTACATTTTTAATATACGTAGACAAAAGCCAGCACAACAGGGAGATCTGTTCCACAGTTCCCACAGCTTTTCTTTTTCTCCTTCGCAAGCTACCTGCTGCCGGCTGTCGATCACTAAAATGAATATGGATCAGCCGGTGCTTTGGCTTCAGAGCAGTCTCCGTACGATAAGCGGCGGGGATGATTATGCCTTTGCAGCTCAGGAAGGAGCAGGCACAGACCATGTGTGGGTTCTTTGGTGGCTACGGGGACTAGACTATTCCACTAAGATGGCGTCAGCGATTTGGAATCGGAAACCTGCTACATCTAGCAGAGTCACATCGAGCGTCTTCATATCAGTGATAAGCGCATAATACAAGTGCGAATAAGCGTCTAGAGAGGGAATAGGTAGTCGGGGCGATCGAGAACCTGGAACAAGATTAAAACACTAGTGCTCTGACAACGTATCATGACAATCGCCGAAGTGGTTCTTCTCCTGTTATTCTTGTCACTATAGTGCAGCTGCACAATTCCTATGTGATGCAGGTTTTATCTAACGATTGTATCGCTACCACAGTGCCCCTGATAGTTTGAAGGTTTTTAGTCGCCCGCGTTGTGTGTGTGTGCTTGAAGGAGCTGCATAATTATGCGAGCCTCAAATTCATAAGTCTCACTTTTAAGTGGTTCTATTAAATGTTAGAAAGCCCGACGTATTCCGACCCCACCTCTGGGGGGCTATTTGTGTCACACATGCTAAGTCGTCTGGAATATTGCTCTTCTGGATAATATAATATCGTCCGATGTACTAGTACTACTCTTCTGGACAGCATGATAACATTCCGGATAACGCACAACTGCTCGAATAGCTGCACTCTACATCACGACCTGTTGGAAAATAGTGATGCTCTTGGCTATGCGGTGATGTTATACGCCGGTCATGCAGACGCCAGCCCGCATCATCTGCATTGCCGCTGGAATATGGCTCTCCCTACATGCTAAAAGACTTTATTATTAGATATATGAGTATATATATATATAACTGCTGGGACCGCCAGATGGACTGTTTAGAAAATGGAGTGAACAATTTCCGAACCAATGGTAGCTCCAGCACCAAATACCGCAGCGTCACCCAACTTGCTACCGTACTTCTTCAAGTGCGACTCCTTTTCCGGCTGCTGCTGCTCTGGAGGAGGAGCTTGCATCTGCGGTGGTGGAGGCTGGTAGTACCCAGTGCTTGGAGGTGGGAATGGAGGCTGTTGATACTGCTGTGGCGGTGGTGGTTGGTAATGTTGTGGTGGTGGAGGTTGGTACTGCTGGGCCGGTGGTGGGCCGGCTGGAGGTGGACTAGCAAATCCTCGTTTCTCATCATACTGTGGTAACGAGTTTGCAGAAGGAGCCCGGCTTGGCTCTTCAGCTCTTACATAGTTACTTGGGAATAACCCTTCTGCGCCGTTGCTGAGGTTACGACCTCTCCACCAATCGTTATTCATTCTCTCGAGGACTACAATTCTGGCGCCCTTGTACAGAGTTAGATCACTAGGGTCTGCTGCGTGGTAGTCATATAAAGCTTCTACAGTGTCTTGTTGCTGAGCTGGAGGACCTGAAGGAGGAGGAGGTGGTGGTGGTGGTGGTGCAGCTGTGGCAGAACGAGCACTTGCGGCTGCTCCGGAACCAACATCTACAGGAGGAGCCCCCTGTTGATGTCGCTGTGGTAGTTTGTTGTCTATATCATTGTAGAATGCATCGGTGATTACACCAGAGTCTTTGAGAAATTCGAGTTCCTGTATGTGTTAGGTTTTTGTGAGCCACAAGAGTGGTGAGACACTTACGTTTCTAATAGATGTCAACGCTCGGTTGATGACAGCGGAGTTTGACATGGCTTGCCTTTCTTTTTTTACTGTTGGTCTCTGCTACTGAAATACTATAGGAACCAAGAACTAATTAAGAAAACAGTTGTCAAGGACACTAGATAAATTTTGGGATACAATAAGTTTTGGCAGGTGAGAGAGTGAGAGAAGGTTCAAAAGTTGGGAGATTTTGCCTTTACACTGGCCCAAAAATATAAAAAAGCTATTCGGCACAGCCCGGTACTAGCAAGTTCCGAACTTTCTTTAACCAACCAAGCCATATAGGCGCCACCATGACAAACATATAGGGCCAAGTAAACCTGCTTGATGTACAGTAGACTATAGACAGAAACCAGCACTATCCACAACCAGGATGGTTTTGGGGTTCAATGTCTGACCTAAGGATGGATCTTCAACCTGCCCTTACAGTGTCTCACGGTGGAAAAGCACTTTTTTCAGAGCCGTTTTCGGATCTTGTAATTACCACGAGACTGGTGTGGCAAAAAGCCAAATTCCTTGCTACCCTGGCCAAGCCGCTTTTGCGGCCAAATTGGGAAAGTGATCAGCGAGATAATGGTTGGTGGTCTAATTTGAGTAGGATTTTGTGGCAGACTACTAGCTAAATTGGGCTCTGACAGGGAACAAAAAAAGACTGGTAGCCTAGCGGTTTGGCTACTGGGTTTTATGTCGACTTATTAACTCGTGTTCTGGATCGTGGATGGGTGTTGTACCAGTGGTTTGGTGTTTTGGCGCTAGTGGTGGTGTGAACTGGGATCAGCATGGTTTTTGGTAGTTCTGCTAAGAAAAATCCAGAACAGATTCCCCAGGCTTGGATATAAAGTCTAGAGAAGGTTCATCAGGCTTGGATAGAATACATCCAGGTCAAAATGTCGTTTCAATCGGAACAGGTCTGAGCTCAGTGATAACCAGTCACCCCGTGACTGATTTTCAAACCCACTGGGATCTTGTGGTAGCATCATCCTATAGGCTTTCCAAACGGACCATTCTCATCCATGTTGATACCCTTTTGGGGGTCGTCCATGTGACACAGCATCACGTGCTCTTTAGTGGTTTTTGGAGACAAATAGTACCCACCCAAAAAAAAATGAAGGCTTCATGTTATCGTCAGAATGAGCACTAATGACTTTATAAAGGACATAACTATACGTACACTACACCCCCTCGCCTCTTTAATATTCTAATGGAACAAGAAAAAAAATAAATAAATAAATTAAAATAACGGCATGTCACGATTATCTGCCGCATACCGCCAAAAACAGATTCTCACATTAGCGTCCTGCCCGTTCCAGATCGACCGGTCGATAGACCTACAAAATACCCCTCCGGCACGAAGTGCTTGATGGATTCGAGATGGACCTGTGTCGTCCGAGTGCAACATAGCACGTTCGTTCTCATGTGAACATCTTCTAAATAGCACTAACAGCAGGCAAGTGACCCTCTCAGCTTCCCTGTTAAAATCAATGATAGAAATAGACGTATACATATAACTTGCCAATTATATGGTGCGGCTGTACTACTGTTAAACTGTGGTGATCTAATCTACCGGTTAAACTACTAAGAGAAACTAACTGCTATCTAAAGCGCTCTAGCAAAAACCCGACTACAACTCTCCCCACCAGTAACCAATAATGCGTCGTAGGATTCCTACAGCGTTGTATTAAAAACTGTCTCAGCACACTAACTCAATCTGGACTAGCCTCTATGGGTGGCCCCGCCAAATTTTTAATTTATTGACACTCCTTATATGATAAGTGTGCATTAGCCTTATCTGTGCAGATAGATTCGTGCATAATTTTAATAATTATCTTTTCTCCCCTTGAATATGTAACCAAATGGAACATGTAAGAATATGTTTCCTAAAATATGCAAAAGGTTATTCATTTTAATGTTTAATTAAAGAATCGTCTCACTAGCGGATGACGACATAATAATTGCGACGCTTAATATGCCTCGCTGTTGTTTTTGTTTTCGTTTTTTTATGCTATTATTACATCGGCCCAGTGGTAATCCTCCTGTCTGGTCCTTTATCCAATAATCAGCACATATCCTCCTGTCCGGTCGCAATCTACAGGCCAGTCACAATCGCCCTAGCTCCAACATATAAGATGGAAGACGCTTCATATATACACATTCCCACTACCGGCTCAAGGCGCTCCCGTATATGATCCATATTCGATCCACCTGCTTAGCCAAAGTGGCCACGACTAGAGTCTTTTCGAGGGTCTGCAAATCCACACACCACTGCGAAAACCGTTTCGCCGAAAACACCTGGCACCCAAGATCTCGAAGCACCGCGGTTTCACACATCACCAAACCAAGGTCTTTCAGAGACAGCTTTTCGTCCTGTGTACCACCATCACCGCTTACTATCTGAGATAAAGTTCCTAGGCACACACAGATTTGATCTTTCACCTCCCCCACGCTGGCGTCCCGTCTCGACTCACCTTTGATGGCCTTTTGGACTCGTCCTGCAGAAAACCACACGGCGGCAATGGCTGGCAGCGCAGCTACAAGCCCAAATACCAGCTGCTGCGATTGCAGAAGCTTGTCGATCCCATCCATTGCAACTTCCACATCGACTTTGGTCTTTTGGACCTGGATCAATAACGATCTGACCAACTCTCCCTTGATGAGGCTCTTAATTGGTGATTGGAGCTGTTTTTCATAGGGTTCCAACACAGCGCTTAGATCGCCCTGAGCCACCGCCGCACGGATAGTCTCTTCTCCGCCAGGAGAGGCAGAAGGAGAGGAATCTCTAACAAAATCAACTACCATTCTTTCCAGCGACCGCATGTCGGCATCTAGACTTTGCTTTGTCATAAGAGCAATCTGAGCCGAGTCGTCGTGTCTAATGGTTTGGTAGATCTTATACATTGGGTCGAGAATCCAGTTTTGCCATAGCGACACGCAAGTGTCCCATATACTTGTCTTGAGCCATTGCAGTATGGCTCTCCAGTTCCCCAAGATGTCTAGCGCCACAAAACCCGAACCGACCAGAAACGGCCAGTGTCTAACGACCCACGATGGTTTCCCGTATTGTGACAATTCCGATTTGCGCAGCCTAGCATCCTGGTGGAATGATTCAATGATCTCAATCAGCGCATCTGCACTATTATGGCTCTGATTGCTCTTGTAATCCTGGCTCACCATCACTTTGTACAACACTTTGATAGTGTCGTTAATGACTTTCTCAATGTCTTGCGACCCTTCTTCCTCTAGCACTAAAGACCCCGCTACTAGCATTCCGAGCCGTTCTGCAGATGCATCTCGACATTTGATCAATTGGGCCCGGTTTGCCCTCACTCTATCTCTGAGAAACTTTATAGGCGGCGGCATAGACCTCATCATTGTTGTCACCGAGTTGACATTTATGGATCTTGTGTTCCTCAACAAGCCGCACACCCAACTGGGCATCCTCTGCACTCCATATACCACAAGCCAAAGATCATTAGTAACCACTGAGTCCCAATAAAAGATATCCTTGGACACGGGGATTGTTGACTGGATCAGATGGTTGATTGCATGGCCGTATATAGACGCCGCAGCTAGCCCCATCGTTGCCATCGATTCATCATCATGTTTTTTCAAGGCGCGATGGATAGTGGAAAGCGGCACCAAAGTAGATCCCTCGGCGTCTAATTTGCTACTGGTATTAGTTGTAGTAGTAGCAGCTGTTGTTGTTGTTGCTGCTGCTGCTGCTGCACCATCCGTCGTTGACCTAAGGTGGTCTCTGAAAGTTGCAATCTTGTCCATTTTCCACCCAACTGAAGAAGACGACTAACTATTGCGAGGCAATTTTATTACTTGTTCTATTACTATTATAATAATAATCTATGGATCTAAAATACTAACTGTCAAGTGTCTAAAAGAGCATGAGAGACACATGAAGCAATATTACATACAAACAACGACAAAATCTCCGAAACAATGGATCCCGACCGGAGAGAAAGGTGCTACCCTACGCCGGGCCGGGACCACTTCTCCCCAGTTACCATGGCAACGGTCTATTTTATTTATACCCAATTGGGCACGATTGCTCACCTGAATGAAAGCTGATCCGTTCTCCCCATCGAAAAGAGCTTTGTGATAGAGAATAAGAAGAAAAAAAAAAAAAAAAAAAAAAAAAAAGCTAGCGGCGCCCTCGGCACTTGTCTTGCTCTGGTGGGTGATTCTCTTTCATTGTTTATACATAAACAAGTTTAGCTTGGTGCCTCTGTCTGTCTTTCTGTGTTTAAGCTCCGCGGGAAGTTCTCCATTCCTCTTTTGGGTATTGTTGTTTGTCGCTGTCTTAATTCAAATACGCACCAGATTCCGGTATTCTTTTGTTTTCTGACAACCACTTTTTTTTTTCTTTCTCTCTTGACATTCTCTAATTTATTGATATTAGACGACCTGTTGAAAAAAAAAAAAAAAACCAGTTACTACTAAAAAAAACCTTTTTCTAATACATAATAATGGCGGCATTTATCGACCCTGTTCTTCGAGGTGTTCTGTTTGTTTTCCTGGTGATTGTTCTCGGGTTGACCGGGTCTCTTAACGCTACACAGGACTCCACCAACCCACAAGTAAACTTTGGTATTTTTGCAGCAGTATTCGGTCTGTTGTTTGGAGTCTTCTATGGAGTTGCAGCAGCATTTATTGAAGCTCTTGCCTTCCCTATCGTAATGGCTCTTTTGGACTTTTTGAACTTTGTCTTTTTGTTTGCCGCTGCCACTGCTCTTGCTGTGGCCATTCGAGTCCACTCTTGTGGCAACAAGGACTACTTGAAGCACAATGGTGTTGCTCAAGGCTCTGGTGATCGATGTCGAAAGGCTCAGGCATCTGTTGCGTTTTTGTATTTTTCTTTCTTCACCATCCTGGCTACCATGATCTATTCGGTATCCAATGTTATGAGAAATGGAGCTTTCAGCTTGCCATCTGCTAGACGATCTCCACCAAGAACTGGTGTTCCAACAATGTCGCAAGTATAAATCTTTTATTCTTGGAAATATTACGGATTGTTTTTTCAAATTTAAAAAGGAGGAGGGATTTCCATTTCATTGTTACATGATGAATACAACAACACTAAAACTAATACACTAATACGACACTTCTACTCTTCGAAATAAATATTTGGAAAGACATGTTCAAAGTATTTTCTCAGAAAAAAAATTCTTGATTTATAATATAAAGTTACCATACACGATAATACAATACCCCGACATTGTGATTTGAAAGAGCTCTCTATATATTTCTTATTATTCTCCCCCCAAAAAAAAAAAAAAAAGAATAATTTTTTTTTTCAATAATAATAATAATAATAATATCTTATTTTTACTATTTATTTTATGTAGTACTAATAAATTAAATAAATAATCTACCTAAAAAAACGTCCTTGTTAACAAGATCGCGTCCTTGATGATCTGACAGGTGAGTTTATTTTTCTTGTCTCTTGTCATGCAGGGCGATTCCGACATTCTGCGCTTGTCTGGCTCTTGATTTGTTCTCTGCAGCAGGTGAGGCGTCTATATTTTTGTTTTTGCTCCAGCAATGTCAGGTGCTTGGTTGCTCTGGTGACCACCGATTCGGAACCTCCTCCGATTATACACCGGCTCATGACTTATGATCATGAAAGGGGGTCAAAAAGACTTAAATTACTGTTGACGACAATTCAGTATATGAGATATATCATCTCACTACATATATATATATATATATACATCTACTGGTATGATTCAAAGTTGTGGTAGTTTTGCAGTAGTAAAGGTTTCAGCTTTGCGGTTATTGCTTGTACAGGCACGTTATGCAGGCCTTTGTTTGGAACCTGTACCACCACAGTGGAAAAACATGATGTCAATGCAAATGCTCAACAAATCACTAAATCAGGCTACTTTTGTACCCGTTTTGGTTCTTGTATGGATCTCATCTAAAACAATGTCTGATTCACATCGACTAGCGGTATGTGGAATTGTATGGCGGTAGTGAATCGTGGTCCACGCTCAGATTTTGATTAGGGGGGTTATTTTTTCGGGGTCCGCCGCGTGAGGCTCATTTAAGGAACCTTTTTTTTTTTTTATGCCTAAAGCCGCACTACCAGCTGGCGATAACAACTAGACAGTCGACAAAAAGTTGTGCTATTATTTATTCCTATTAGCTCTATGGCGGCTACGAAAAAACACGCTTAATGGCCGAACCAATTGACGAAATCAACCGTCGCAACCACCCAAGTAACCCACCATCACCACTGGCACCACTACCCACACCATTGCCAGGTGAACTCCTGCCGTTTTTCCCAGCATGATTGGGGCTAGTATGTGAGCCACTTGACGCAGTAGCAGGTTTTGGCAATTGGTCCTTCTCTCCTCTCTTAGAACTTGGAATATCCTCGGAGCCTGTGGTTGGTTGCGTCTTTTCAGGAGCCACTTTTGGCTCTGGAGCAGGTAGTGGAGATGCACCTGTCTGTTGATGACGGTTTGGTGCGTTCATGCCATCTTTGGTAGAGCTCCTGCTCGATTTACCCTCTGTATCTGTAGCAGGTGGTGAAACTGGAGACTGCAATTGATGTTCAGGTATCTCCACCTGTTCGTTCTGAACATCCTCAGAGTCGTCTTGTACTGCTTTTTCTGGGATCCAAACAGTCGCTGGGGCTTCTGGGGCAACAACAACACCACTCCGGCCAGATTCAGTTGACCTTGATGGGTCCAAGTTGTGTGTTTGTTCTGGCACAACACTATTTTGTTCTACTTGTTCTGGTAGGCCATGTACATGTCCCATTGCAGTCTGGTCTTGTGCTGGTAGGCCACTTGCTACTAGATCGGGCTGCTGCTCAGTCGACAGTTGGTCCTGTGTTGTGGCCTTTCCTAGTCCTATTCTGTCTTCGTGCTCTTGGCCCGCACTCTGTACTTGTTCACTGTACTCTTGACCGACACTTTGGTATTGTCCAACATTCTGTTCTTGTCCACTGTGCTCTTTTTCAACATGCTGTTGACCAAAACTCTGTTCCTGTCCCACACTTTGATACTGTCCAATATCCTGTTCCTGTCTAATTCTCTCTTCTTGGCCAGCACTTTGATATTGTCCAACACTCTGTTCCTGTCCACTGTGCTCTTTTTCAAAATTCTGTTCCTGTCCAATCCTCTGTTCTTGACCAGCATCTTGTAAATGGCCAACACTCTTTTCCTGTCCAATCCTCTGTTCTTGGCCCTCGAAATCCTGTTCTTGTCCTAACATGTCCTGCTTTTGTCCTGCTGAACCATGCCCTACTGCACCAGCTAAACCGACTGCACCAACTGCACTAACTGCTCCAGCACCATGTGCCTGTCCATTCAGACCCGTTTCCTGCTCACCACGCTCTTCAGTCGGTCGCTCGTTCTCCACATCATCACGTCGAGCATCATTCTGTGATACAGCCGTGTCGTCCTCTTTCTCATCCACCACCAACGAGTGGTTCACAATGCCCGACTCATCAGTCACCTGCGGCTCACCGTCCTTCAGTCTCCACTCATCGTCGACAATGTACTTGTACATGTATTTGCCAGGTTCCAGATCAACCGTCTTTGCGTATGCAGAGCCAGCCTCGTGGTCCATCGCGATTCGCGACCACTCGGTGAACTCTGCAGCCAGTTCGACCTTCTCGTGGGTAGCCCCATCGTCATAGGTGAATTTAGTCATTCTTCACAAGTCAGTATATAAAATCGGTAATCAAAGGAAATAAAATTAATGGGAAGAAAAAAAAAAATTGGCGAATACGAGAAATGAGGGCTTGCGTTAGCTCAAAAGCCTAGAGTACAAAGGCGGATGGATGGCAATCAACCTCCGCGCGGTCGGATCGTATGCGTGAGCCTCAAGATCTATGGACAAGTTGCCAAACCGGTATATTTGAATCTCTTTGACAGTAAAGATATTTGGTTTTACAGTCAATTCCACTAATATAGTAACGCCAATTTTGCTTGTATAGTTAATCCAATTTCATATCTATAGTGAAACTAGTTTCAACTCTCAAGAGAGCCAATTCCACATCTATGATAAAACCAAATTTACATCTATATTAAAAATATAACCTCACACGCTCTCTCTCTAGTTCGATACTCAACAACATTTTTTAAATAATTAAAAAACTAACACAATCCTCTCAATTTAATTAGCCTCACTAAAGGGTCCACCGCCAACCAATAGCCCCATCAGCTCGCAAATTCTTCTTGATTGTACTCAAGTCATCATCACTCAGATTGCAGTAATTCTTGAGATAGTCATAAACTCCTCCATATTCGGTTCTCAAAATTTGAAGAGTACCCCTCATAGATTCATATCGACTTCCCAGCATTGACCGACGAGACTCTTCTGTCATCTCGGGCGGGTTATCCTTCTCCACAGCAATAAGAATCCTGCCAGTCTCGTGAACAAGACCCACAGTGGTCAATTCATATTCTCGAGTGACTGTGTCCTCATCCACTCCCATTAGAAGCAAAATAAGAGCGCAAATAACCCCAGTTCGGTCCTTGCCAGCAGTACAATGAACAATAAATGGGTCGTGCGGCTTGTCTCGTATGTGGATCAAAATCTCTCGGTAACATCTCCCAGCATAATCAAGCAATTGGCGATATGCCTTTTGGTACCCTTCCAATGGGTCAGAAAAATGCTGTGCCCTAATGGCCATTTGTTCCGGGCTCAAATCACGACGTTTGAAAACCGGGGTCCATCGGTTCTCAACTCCTTCGATTACTGCTACTCCAGCTCGATCCAGCTCCTGTTCCGATCGCAGATCGAACAGAGTAGTGATCCCTAGCTTTCTCAAAGTATCACAACCTTTAGGAGTGATTTTGGCTGGATTTGCACATCTGAACAAAAACCCTGGCCGTACAGTGCCCTCGGTACCTTTGAACCCACCAAAATCTCGGAAATTGGACACTCCTTCAACGTCTTTCCACCGAGTGACGACTCCAGCATATTGGTGTCTCGACAGAAATCTATAGCGCTCCGAATCTGGGCTAAACCAGTCGCTTACTATGTCCACAACTTTTCCGTTGTGGTTAATTCGTTTGCCTTCCTCTGTCATCTGGTAGAAATTGTGGTCGGCATCCTGGATCAGCCGCAGAGTATGCCGTGGCTTGAGCTTTTGACCAAATAAATCGGCATCTGCTAGTGGAATTATGTGATCTTTCAGCCCATAGACACTTAACACCTGTATTTGTTTCGGCAACAAGTTGATGCCAGACAAGTCGACAGTCCCGACATCCTCCAGCTCTGGCCAGGGGATTTTGGCTTCAATGTATTCTCCACCAAAGTTAATTTTTGTATAGTAGCCCTTGCTGATTCTCTCTGGTTGAATATCCTGGACTCGTTTAAGAAACTTTGGAGAGTCATATCGGCCAGACACATTGACCAATGTAGGTAGGCTATCTGGAGGAGTGGTCTGGCTGTGCATGGCCCAGTAAAACATTGCTACTGCTCCTCTAGAGTGGCCCACTATTCCAGATAGGACGAACCCCTTGCCGTGCACTAGGTCTTTGACTATTGCCTCGTAGTCTTCGTAATCACTTGTGGTGATTGTTCGACCCTGGGTCTCGTCAGCCACTTGAGAACTTTGTCCACATCCTCTGAAGTCAAATCTATACGTATGGAAGCCATGTCTGGTAGCCAATTCGTGCGACAGTGTTTTCTGGTAGCAGTAGTCTTTGTGGCCTGCAAATCCGTGGGCAATTAGGATGAGTCTGCTTCCTGGGATGACCTTTCCTACGTCTTTTGGTGACGTGAGGACCCCGTGGACATAGCCTCCCGAGGGTACTTTTATTTCTACTGTTTTCTCCACAAGTGACATGCTTTCTAGATGGTTCCTACTGTTCTATTGTGCCGATGGGTGGTACTGGAGAACAAAGATGAACAGACGGGGTTGGTCGTGATGATGTGGAGATTCAGCACCGAAAAGAGCCTTTTTTTTTAGCCCTATATTTTCATGCCGAGGCTTTTTGTCTAGAGAGCACATCATCATACTCGGCCACGGCCTCCGACCTCACCGCGGGGAACCCCGTTGGCTTTCTTGAGCCGCACTTCTGGAGGCTTTTGTCCTTTTGTGTTTCAGCATTTTGTGATAACTACTGAATGGCAAAGGATCGAGGACTTTCGATGCAGATATGTGCACTGATTGTGTAGGACGATGGGCTCCAGCGACGAGGCACAATGAGCCGGGTCTGCCGAAGATAGCGGAGAGACCATTCTGCCATATTTCGCTAATAATACCAGTGGCGCAGAATGAACCACAACCCGACAGTCTTCCTCATAGTGCTCTTGAAATCAGAGCCTCGAATCACTATGTGAACACTAGGAGGCCAAGTTGAATCGGTGCTAAGCTAGCGGGACTTAGGGTGCTTCTGCTCTTATCACTATTATGGGTCTTCTTCTTCCCCATCTTGAGCAACCAGGCCTGAGACGAATTACAAGCCTAAGCTTTTCATCATAAGCTCTTCTCACTTACCATCATAAACACTCACATACTGAATACTTCGAGAACTCCCACCACTATATTCTGTCCATCTATCTATCTGCTCTATCTCCAATACCGCCGCACGTGAGGCCTCACACACGGCCGCGACGCGTCCAAAAACCGCGTGACCGTTTGAAACATCCCAACTCACTTTTTTTATTTTTTTTATTTTTGCCTTCTAACATCAACAACAATAACAATAGTAAAGACACAATGCCACGTCCCGTAAGAAAGCGACAGAACCAGCCCACTGTAGTCCAGGCTAAGGCCCGAGTAGACAAGGCTCCTGCAAGCTCATCTAAACCGACAACGAGGAGGCGGAGTAGCAGACGGCTCGCTGGCGAGGTGTCGACCATTCTGGAGGACGACGACAATGAGAAAGAAAACATTGTACCACCAACTCCTTCACCCCAGAAACACTCCGTTAGTCAAAGCACTCCTCTCTCGTCACCTCATAAAATCAGAAGCCCACTGAAGAATCACGCAACAGCTGTGTCGCCTCTGAAAAGTGATGATGATCCGTTTGGGCTGTCGAAGATGACCGGGTTTGGCAAGAAAATCAAATCACCAATAAGAAAGGCCGATAAGATGCAAAAAATGATGGACGAAATTCCAGTTTTTGAAGATGAGAGAGAAGCAGGAGAAGAAGAAAACGAAGATTACAAGACCCCAAATAACCCCACAACGCCGACAAAAAGTGCTATGGTATCACCGAGAAAACCCTTACGGCCCCTGACCAGCGAACAGCTGTTAGGTCGCATGCCAATCGTAGATAAGCCGCGTGTCCGCTCAACTAACGATGAGGATGGTGATAATGATGAATTTGAAGAGGAGTACCACGATGATGATATCGATGAAGATTACGGCGCCCCTGCGAAGTCCAAGTCCAAGTTGAAAACCAAGGGCAAAATCACGAAATCCAAGTCTAAAGTCAAAACCAAGAAGCCAGCATCCAAGGGGAAAGCAAAACAGGACGAGAGGGACGAGGAGTCAGCGAGCCCAGACTCCAATAACTCGTTTATCCAGCGCATACAGGATGCCACAAATAGCTATCAGTTAGAGGAGGAAGAGGTTACAAATTCCTCTCCATAAGTGTGCCATGCCTTTCTTGTCATCTTTATTATTATTATTATTATCATCATCATCATCATCATCATCATGATTCGTGGTACAAATTGCCTTTTTTATTACTAATTATAACTATCACCCTATTTGAAAACGAAAATTAAACTTTTTTTTTTGGTATTTTTGTAGTTAATTAACCAGAAGAGTCAATGGCAAGCCCATAGACCTTAGGAGCTGCACTTTTTTTGTTCTCCATATTGTCTTCCTTATCCTCTGACTGCTTGTCCTTCTTGACTTCGGTCTTGTCTTCGGATCCTCCATTGACTCCTTTTTTTCCATCTTGCTTGCTATTTTTTTCATCGTCATGCTCATGCTCATGCTCTTTTAGCTTCTTTTTCTTCTTATTCTCTTGCTCCTGCTCCTGCTCCTGCTCCTGCTTGTCGTCATTGTCATCCTCATCACTCTCTCCCTCTTCGTCTTGCTGTTCATCTCCGTAATACTGCTCTCCATTATCCATGTGATGCCCATATTCATTACCAGCAGCCGCAGCTGCCGCAGCAGCTGCGGCATACATGTAATGATCATGCTGTGCTTGTGCCAAATACTGTGCGAGTACTGCGGACCCTGGGGTATTTGTTGCCATGCCGAATCCAAACTTGTGATCGTAATAGTATCCTCCGCCACCATTGGCCATGTTATCAGCACCAAACTCGGCTCGTGAGGATGACGACGGCGAAGAGGACCCACTTGCGGGATTTTCACCTCCAGAGCCAGGTCGCATCATCATTTGTTGCAGCTGGCGAGGTGGATTACCACATCGGTCCTTGCCAAAATTGATCTTAAACTGCCTATAGTCTCCCTTTTGCTTAATGCCCTCAATCGCCTTGATGGCGTTGGTAATATTAGTGAAGTTTACAAATGCACAAGATTTTTCTGGTAGGAAATTGATTTGCTCAATTTCACCAAACTCTGAGAAATCATGCCTCAACTTTGTCTCTGGCCAGTTTTCTGCAATATTCCCAATATACACATTTCTTGATGCACCATTGGTAACTGCTAATGCTACCGCATTGGGCAAAGCGCCAGAATGCTTACCCCAACCGACTTTGAGTCTTCTATTGTGAATTGCTAGCCCATGCAGGTTAGCCATAGCGAAAAACTGCGCAGCCGCAGTTGGGTCTACAAATGTTACAAAGCAGATATGCTTTTCGGGGATATAACGAATAGTATGCAGCAGCCCACCTCGAACAACATTGCATATTTCTTCAATAGTGGTTTCAGGGTGAACATTTCCTAGATAGACAGTCCGGTTGCCAGCATTACTGGCACCTCCTGCAGAGGTTGCAACGGCAATTGCTGCCGCTGATTGTTGAGCCAGTGCACTAGAGAGCATCCCTCGATCTGCATTTGCTAAAATGTGCTCATATCCTGGTGATATTCCCAAATACTGAGCAGCATTTTGCTGCTGAGTCTTTGAGATATATGCACATCGATCTTTGCCATAGAATATTTTGCGATTCTGCCATTTTTCCGGGTTGTCAAACTGCAGGTTTTGGACAACCTTGACAGCGGTTGCTATTGTCAAGAAATGCACAAAGCCTATGTTCTTGTCTCTTACTAGTTTGATAGTGTCGATGGCACCGTACTTTTCCAGTTCTTCACGGATGTCTGATTCCGATATGTCGTCAGGAAGCGCTCCTAGATAGACGTTTCGCGAAGCGCCATCTTGAGACACTGCCATCGAGATGGAGGTTGGGATAGGGGAGCTCTTACCCCATCCTACCTTGACATCGTTGCCATTGATGGAAAGGTTTTTGAGAATTGCGTCGGAATGGAAGTGGGCTGCACATGAAGCGTCTAGAAAGGATACAAATGCACAGTTTTTCTCTGGGACGAGTTTGACCGATTCGATTACACCAGAACGGACATGGTTTAGCAGTTCTTCTGCGGTAGTTTCGTTTGGGATATTTCCTAGATATACTGTTCTTGATCTTTGGGCGGCAGCTGCAACAGCAGCTGCCTCGTCGATGGAATAGTATTGTTGAGGAATGTATGCGGGATATTGGTGGTGTTGTTGGTCAGGAGAAGGTTGGTGATGTAGATGAGAACCGTTAGGTTGACCGCCTGCTCCATTTGGATATCCTGGATGAGGAGGAGGAGCTGAACCTGGGAAGGTTGCGAATTGGGTCATTCCCGGAGTACCAGGTTGGAATGGTGATCCTACGAGGAGTTGTGAAGGTAGTAGAGGGGTGAATTGCATCTCGTACTGAGCCATTGGCGAGTAAGGAGAATTTATCATTCTTTCAGTATGGAAAGAAAGATAGGTTGAGAATTCAGAAAGAAAGGATAGGTCGAGAAGGTGAATAATAAAAAAAAAATTAAAAAAAGGGGGGTTAATGCTTCGAGGCCGTCTTTATGTCGGGGGGGTGCGTTAAAGGATCCACAAATAACGAAACTATTATAGTGCCTTTTTTATTTTTTTTTTCTGGTATTTTCTTTCTTCTGTCGAGTTTACAATACTTGATACTGCTCGTTACCGTTTACCACTTGTCTTGTCGAAGTTGTTAATATCACTAAGGTCGTGTTGTGGCGGAGCTTTTTTTTTTGTGTATAGTTTTTCTTCTCAGGGGGAGCGAAAATAGCGGAGGTTTTCAGTTGAAAAATGATTTAGTACAAAAATAGAAAAATGAGAGACCTTTGAAAACGAATGGATCTGAAGCGAAAAAAGGAATACACGAAGAAATGAATAGAAAAAAGGAGAATAAACAAGAAACAAAAAAAAAAAAAATAATAAAGAATAGAAGAAAGATACTAAGTGAGAAGCGCTTCTCTAAAAAAAAATAAAAATAAAAATAAAAAGGAATCAAAAGAAAACGAATGTGCGGTGGATATAGTGTTTTAGGAGGTGAAAGAAAGCAGAAGCCCAATTTATTATGCACGGGAGCTGCTACTCTACGTGGCGCCTTTGGGCCGCCCACTAAGAGCTATACGCGCTGGCGCCTCGGAACGTGGTGATCGCCTTGTGGTTGCTTTGACTAGTTTCGAAGCACCTAAAACAGCAACAAGAATCTTGTGAGGATCCGCGTAGTGGACTTGAACTCTATAAAGTTGTTGGGTGTGGGTCGTTTCAGGTGTGATATTTTAGGGTTTTTTTTGTCTTGGAAGGTGGTTCTTCCGGGTTTGATGGTTTGTCTTGATGCAGGGGCTGCGTGAGTGGTGGAGTATGAGTGGTTGACTGAATGGGAATAATGGAATGGGAGTGGGAATAGTGTTAAACGATTAATGGAGCAGTATTATCGTGGTAGAGGAGTAGTAGTATCATGGAATAGTGGTAATACGGCAGTAGCGTGGTGGTGTAGTGGTAATACGGTATTAGCATAGTGAAGTAGTGGTGTAGTGCCACCAGCTAGATTTTAGCACAATAGAGGGCTCGTATAAGGACAGAAAATAGTACGATAGGAAAACGCTAGTGCTCATACGACCACTTGTCCGCTTAGATTACTATTACGGTGTTTTTGAAAGCGAGTTTAATCGCGCTACACGAGCAGCCATCACCGTGGTGACACATGAGACAGTGAATGCAGCATCGCCGTTTCAACGTTCATACATGATATACAGGAGATGAGGGGCTCCAGGCTGCGGTTCGTGATACGAGCTCAGTATTAGAGCTGTTAGTCCAATATTGTATATATATATATGTACATATACATAATGATTGTCTACTGGGTACATAATAGATGTTTGCTCGTATGATATAAACTGACACAACTGTCTGTGCGAACAGCATTCGTCAAGTTGGAGGATTGATCCACTCCGGGGCACTGCATTTCCCCATGCAGAGAAATCTATCTCTCGCTATCCACACACAGTACTATATCCACAAGCCGACCGATGTCGTTTCTTCCAAAATCTGATGATATCCAACCAAGCCGCACACCGGTGAGCCGCAAAAAAAAAAAGAAAAAAGACCACTTACCAAGCCTCATCGACAGACCAGACACCATCCATCCTATCAATACGACCTGCAGCTCCCTCCGGAAGCTTCACTAGCCATGTGGTTCCGCTGTCAGTCTTGGTGAACTTCACAATCGACCCAGATCTTCGTTCGACAAAGCTCTCTATGTTGCTCAAGTCTCGGGCTGCGGCCTCCGGCCTCAGCCATACGATGTATTCAGAATACTTCATTTGGGGAGGAACGGTTTTTAGTTTCGCAGTGCGGAGATGAATAAATAGCAGTTGGAGCACAATCTGGCTAAATAGATACTTATATAGAAGTAATAAAATGGATGCATTAGTTTTGTGGTCTTACACTAACTACCGAGCTAATTTGTTCCTCTGACGCTAGTTCCACGCCCACGGCGACATTTTTTGAGGCTCATAGGCCCCATAGGCATACGGATTTGTCATTTCACTTATATCCAATCTAGCGATTGGAATAACTGAAGCGACAGATTCCAGGCTTGCCAAGTGCCCGGCATCCTGTCTTGTAATCTTCATCACCCACGACAACCCAGAATGGTACTTGATGCTGGTATTTCTTAAACACGCAATAGCCAAAATGGCTGTTTCATCAGCATGTGTGGGTTCATACAGGAAGTGGATCACATACTTTCGCGATGGCTCCCTGTATGGATCTTTGATCTTTATCACAGGAGGGCTCTCTGGATATGTAAACATGATTGATTGTGTGCAAGTTGAAACGGTTTTATGAGAGTTACACAAACGGGGCAGAACAGGTTTATAAAACTGAATCAACTGAAGCAACCAATGAAATACTGTTGCTCACTTTTAGTGGAGTTACCATATCCATATTACGTGAGCTCTTAGTCAAAAACAGGTGGGGCCACTAGGGCGCAGATCGTACTTCATCGTATATGCACAATAATAATATACTGCACTATACAGGTATAGTCTGTATAAAGCAGACTAAAGCTGTCTTTCTTTCTAAGAAACTAGACCAGTACAAGCGTATACGTCATCTATATTGATCATTTTGGTTATCGCCTCATTTGTAAAGAGAACCAACTAGGAAGTCTGGCCCTCAACCACCTAACAAACACAAACACAAACACAAACACACATAGCCCCTCAGCCTTTTCATTATTGCCTTAGTCACACCATGTTTATTGCCAAACACACTGACCATCCAACATGCCAAACTATCCAAATATTCAATGAACCAATCCTTGGACGAACCGACCTTCCAACAGACTGATGATGCACCACCACATGTGCGGCTCGCGCGGCTCATCTCGATTACCCACCGTGACACACACTCACACACACTGGGAATCATCTCGCCCGCTACAACCACCAAAAATTTTCATCATTTACCATTCTATCATTACCAACTATCAGCACCCAAAATGCCCAAAAACAACTACGGCTCTCAAATGGGCCCCAAACCGGGCGAAAAGAAACGTAACCGTCAAAAAAACGTAAACGGCCTGGGAAGAGCCCTCGTCAACAACCAAGCCCGTGCTAAAAAAGCCGCAGCGAGCTCAGATCGATACACAACCGAGGAATCAAACGAGCCAAGCTGGGTCAAACTTCAATCCGTCACCCAGGAAAAGGCCCTTGACGAATTCCTGTCCACAGCTGAACTAGCAAACACAGATTTCACCACCGAGAGATCACAGGCTGTCAAAATCATCTCTGGACCAAACTCAGACTCAGCAGCTGGCGGAGCCAAAAACCCATTCCTTCTCAGCGAAGAAGAAAAAGAACGGCAAAAAGTCGAGCAAGCTAAAAACGCCGGCAAGTTGACTGTGCCCAGGAGACCTCACTGGACCAAGGACATGACTTCACACGAGCTCGACCGTCTGGAGAAAGATGCATTTTTGGACTGGAGACGAGGGTTAGCTCAGCTGCAGGAAAACAATGACCTGCTTTTGACCCCATTTGAACGAAACATCGAAGTGTGGAGACAACTATGGCGAGTGGTGGATCGATCAGATCTGGTGGTACAGATTGTCGATGCTAGAAATCCACTTTTGTTTAGATCTGAAGATTTGGAAGTTTACACAAAGCAAGTGGACTCGCGAAAGAGAAACCTGCTGCTTATCAACAAGGCTGATCTTATGACCGAGGAGCAACGACGGGCGTGGGCGGACTACTTGAATGAACAGAATATTCGATATGCATTTTTCTCAGCATCTACAGCTCTAAGAGATGTGGAACTCCAGGAACAACAAGAGAACGAGAAGGACGATGAGGACGATGAGGACGATGAAGAGGATGAAAATGATGACAAGGATGAAAATGAACAGGATACAAAACAAGCAGCTCATAATTACGCAGTGATGAAATCAGACCCCATCAAAATCCTGACAGTTAACCAACTAGAAGAACTCTTCCTATCAGAAGCTCCCGAACCAATGTACACCCCAGCCTCAGAAACCAAGCCAGGAGTCCTGCAGATTGGTCTTGTGGGTTATCCAAATGTCGGTAAGTCGTCCACTATCAACGCCCTGATTGGTGCCAAAAAAGTGTCTGTTTCCTCGACCCCCGGTAAGACCAAACATTTCCAGACCATCAATTTGACGTCTCGAGTAGTGCTGTGCGATTGCCCCGGGCTGGTATTCCCCAATTTTGCTCAAACCAACGCCGATTTGGTTTGTAATGGTGTATTACCGATCGACCAGCTGCGGGAATATACTGCTCCAGCACAACTGGTCGCAGAACGGATCCCCAAGTTTTTCCTAGAGGCCGTATACGGTATCACTGTGCAGATCAAACCCATTGAAGATGGTGGAAGTGGCAAGCCCACTGCTTACGAGCTATTATATGCTTATGCGAAGGCTAGAGGCTACATGAGATCCGGCCAGGGAACCCCAGATGAGTCTCGAGCCGCACGGTATATTTTGAAGGATTATGTAAATGCAAAGCTATTGTACTGTGCTCCACCACCTGGGTATTCAGGCTCTGAAGAGCAGTTCAACAGTCAGTTGTACAGATTGGAGTCGCTACCCGAGCCCCGGAAAACCCAGATCATCAATGCTATCAAGGAGTCCAAGCAGGTGGACCAAGTGGATCTCGACACGATTGATCTGTCCCGAGAGCTGAAAAACCTCAAGTTTGCACAGCATGATCCACATGCTTCTTCCGCAGCTATCCCAACTGTGATGACCAATACTGAACCGCTGTCTGAGGCGTCAGAATTTGACCAAGAGTTCTTTGGATCCAATTCGTCGGGCCACAGGAATCTGCCGTTCCATTTGCAGCAGAGGCAGCAGGCAAAGGGGGGCAAGAAGCATTTCAAAGGCAACAAGAAGCGTTGATAGGTCTAAGGTGCATCGGAATTTGGCCTGGTAATAATAATTAAGTGTCAAATGTGTGGCATTGTGCAGCGAGCGTTGATCTAGTAATAAAAATGGATTGCCGTAGTTTTTTTTTTTTCCCCCTCGCGAGAATTTCCGAGATTTTCTAAAACGTTAATTTATTTTTTGCTTCTTGTTCGAAGGTAATCTCTTTTGCTCATGCTTCTGTTCCTCTTCATGCTCATGGTACTCGAGTGGGTGATTGTCACTCTCATCGTGGCTCTCCTCCGTGCGGCTGGGGTGCGGCGGAAGAATCAGCCAAGCATCAGGAGCCTTATCCGTACTAGTGTTAGCCGCAGCAACCCAAACCAAAAGACTTATATGGGACTGTGCAGTCTCGAACATGGTCTCATGTTCAGAAACACATAGTTGAGCTCTCCGAAGCTGCCTTTTCATAATATGCATAGAGTATTTCAGCGTGTTCCAACACAGCCGTAGAAGCAGATCGCGATTTTGGTCTCTGACAAATTTATCATGATCCTGCTGTAGTTGGTATGGTAGGTACCGACACATATGCATGCCCTGTCCTTCTCTAAAGAGCTTCAGATTCTCCTGGGTCGGCTGCGAGACTATACACGAATGTGGTATCGACCGAGACACGTACCACATCATTATGGGCTTATCGGTGGTCTGCTCGTCAATCTTCACCTCGATCAAAAACGAACACCCCGGGGAGCGACATTTATATACATCATGACGGATTGCATATTTAGTATTGTCGCCGGGGACGTAAGCCAGAGTGACTAGCCGTCGTGTTAGTTCGTAGAACCGTCTCACGGTGTACTGGCAGTAAGCCCAAATGCGGAATCTGCTCTCGTACAGACTCATGAACCGGTCTCCGACCTGAACATTTAATGCTGAGAGTGTAGATATCGTGGATAGCACGATCTTGTCGTATTTGTATTGGTCGGGAGTTGTCTCTGTGAGTTTTCCAGCTGGCTCGTCATCTGATATCGGTTCCATTCCTTCTGCTTCTCGTGAAAATTGCGGCGCTGCTGCCGGAACGACTGATTCTCTAGTTTTTCCTTCTACTATTACGCTCGTATCTATTGCTTCCAATCGCCGGAGCATCCACGCTAGGTCGCAAATAGCGTTCTCACTGATTAGAAGCTGCTTGGTGCCGTTATCTATATAGTTCATCAACACTTTTGCCCCATTTACAGCAAAGAACACTACATCATAAAGCAAACCCAGGTATATATGCAATTCCTCTGTATCAAACTCTTCTTCTTCATTGGGGGTCTTGTGCGAAGAGGAAGAGTTATATGATGATTGTATCTCACCGATCGCCGAGTTTGGATACAATCGCGAGATGCTGGTCAGTATCGAGCTTGTGGTCTCGTCGTCTTCTTCGAGCTCTCCATGCAGAATCTTTTTGCTGTATTCCTGTACAAAATGTTCTCGCGAATAGTTCAGAATCTGTCGGAGAGGGACCTCTGGGCTGAACCAACACGACTGTTCAGGGACCCCGGCACGTAGACATTTTAGGTACGCTAGTTGGGTCCACTCTTTCGCGGTGAGATTACCGGGAAATGGACGAATTTTGAATCGCCCTGTAAGGGTGTTCAGCGATGGTCCATTCTCCATCGTGATGCGTCACTTTCTACCTGTGGAAAGAATGGTAGTTGTAGTAGAGTTAGAAAAAAAAAAAAAAAAAAAAAAAAAAAAAGTGGGCTGTACAAGTCGGAACGTATAGAAATTTTGAAAAATGCGACCTTGAAGAAATACTTCGATAGCAGCAATAAAATGGCAAGTAAAACTTACTGCTAACCTGTTTATACAAAAGTATGTTTGTACGAGAGAGACAGAAAGAAATTGATATGTCAAAAATGCCAAATAATCCCGGGAGTAAATGTATCTACCTATGTCGGCATCCCGTGTGGGGCCAAACCAAGTCTGTTCCACTTAGTCCTGTTACTCTTTAGTTACCACTACTTGGGATGCTGCTCGAATATTCCTTACTTTAACCGGCACGCAGATGAATCAATGTGGCTGAAATTCGGTCCCTTACGATGGATCGGATCCTTGCTGTTTGGGTATGCAGTTTCTATGATCTCATCGGCTGGTCCTTAGGGGGAAGAGTGGGTCGTAGCCCGTCCGCAAATAGACACTTTCGTTTGTTTCCTTTTAGTTGAACCAAATTCTTGCAAACCAGTATAGCTCTACTAGAATTTCATTTTGAGCTTACGGATAGCCAAATCCGTACGCCCCATTAGGCCTTGGCAGTTCTCGAGTGTAGAGTTTCCTACTTGGGTCTGAAAATTTCACATCTGTATGCACTTTGGAGCAGGAAACGTCGGCAAGTCCAAATCCCGACAGCGGTCGACATAAAGCGCAGGTTTGTTTGATCTAGGCTTTGCCGAAAAGGGTAATAGTACAGTTGATACTAGCTGGCTCAGATATGAGGAACAGAAGGCATCCAGTACTGAGAGAATATCACGGAATCTGACCAGAGTGTTGCATGATTGTATTGTAGTATGAAATCTATCTCAATTTATCCCACCAAGTTCAAAGTACTGCCTAGCCATGAATTCATTAGATATTAGCCAAATTGGGCATTCTGCATGCTCATGCCGCGTTGAGCCGTGCCGGGGATCTTTCGCCAGGAGACAATGAAGAGGTCGAGAGGGATCGTGCCTCGTTGGAAATATCGTTGGAAGAGGCGGAACCAAGGCCCGAACCCGAGCCATGCTGTTTTCTTTGGTTTCGTCGTTTTGGTTTTTGAAACTTTCTGGATGATTTGTCCATCATGTCAACTGGCGGAGAAGAAGATGGTGACTCGCTCATGGCGACGTTGTCGTTTATGGCTTTGGTCAGGTTCTTGTACGTTGACGCCATGCCCTGGGCATCTGTGTGAATGCTGGTGCTATCAGCAGCTGTTTCTTTCTTCTTTCGGCGGTTCCTGACCTTGTTTCCCCGCTGTGGCGATCTTGCATCACCGTTGAAGTTATTATCGAACTTCATGAGGTTGATCATCTTGCCAAATTTGACTCTATTACCACCTTCACCAGCGCCACTATTAATAGCACTGCTCATGCCCAAGTTTTCTACTCCTTGGACATCGCCATGCCTCCAAATTGTGTCTACAACACACTTGACCAGTACTTGTTTGATAACCTGGGGATCATTGTCAAGGTACCATGTGATTGATCTGCGTGCCTCCATTACTTGGTTATAGAGTACTTTCTTGTTGGTTGTCATGATGGAATCGTCTTGCGATGAGGCCAGAACCAGCTTCTTCAAATTCTTAGTTAATTGGTCAATATCATCTTCTTTCTGAAGCGAAACCACAGTCTCGAAGAGTTCTGCCAAGCTCATGGCGCCAGGGGGGAAATGAAACTTCTTGATGCAGTTGGCAACAGCTGGCAAGCAATTTTTGTTGGCACTCAATATCTTGCAATACAGTATCAAGTTTTCCTCAAGCTGGGCGTAGCTGACTACTCCATTCATGATGATGAACCAGTTGGCAGATGTCAATCTTGGAATCATCTGTAAGACAAACTTGGACATCTCCGAAACAGACTCATCTAATTGTGGGCTCGGAACTGGTTCACCAACATCAGGAATGTCGCCTTGATTGAGAACCATTTCAATCATCACATGCTGGGCTTTGCCCTTGACGTCTTGGACCCAGTCGCAGGTATCGAGAAATTCGTACTCCTCTGCACTGGGCCGGTAACTTAGCGCCAGGTCTGGGAAACTTCCTACGCTAGATAGGACCTGCTTCACGTCGCTTACCCACTGCTTGCTTGTGGTTTGGCCAGACAACAGAGGCAATTTGACGCCGTCTAAATCCGAAACGTTAAACGCGACCATGGTTGGATTCATACGGGTTGGTGGTATCAAGCAACAGTAGCGAGTGCTAATAATCTATATGAACTATTATAATGGGGAAGACAAGTTACTAGTACTACGTATAGAGGAACTACTAGGATAGACGCTATGGTAATAAGATGAATTGCACCAGAAAATAACGAAAAAAAGAAAGATATAAAGACGAAGGCGGATTATTCAAGCTTTATATAAGTTTCCCTTATACTCGTACCCTAACCCATCGCTCCCCATCTTTGTGCGGCGGCGCTTAGCAGTTGTCTCGTGGTTAAGTATATACAGCTTGTCCACCGAAATATACGACCGCAATTGAGATATCATAGCGCTATGGTCATTGTTAATATGCAGAAAATCGAGCAACAAGAAATCCAAAGACAGAGGCTTGCCAGATACAGTCCGTTTGGCACTCAAAGTGTCCAAAACCTGATCATCTCCATAATCAGCTTCATTACCATTCTCTATTTCATTAGAAACAAGCGCTAGCGTTTTCAGGTGCTCTGGGATAGAATTTTGGAATGGAAACACATAGAGAATCCATTTCAGAGGAAACTGGCAATCTAATCGCCTCAAGCTCTTCTGCCTCAGCAAGGGGATCAAATCCCACACCTCGCATCCGAGCGAGCTGTCATCGACTACCACCCTCAATTGCTTCAAACTGGGGCATTCCAGCATGTAGTTCAGCCTGCCTGTTCGCGAGGTCAGATCTAGTTTCTCTATATTATAACATGTGAGAATATCCGGCTCCAAAGTCTGAGGGTGTCTGTCAAATGCATGAATGATTCCGAGTCTTTTAACGGTCGACGGAATAAGATCCGCTATATGAGTCTGCGGCTCGACCGAGTCGATGTCCAGAATGAGTGAGACAATATTGGTACACAGGTGTACTAACCTCGACAAGAAAGGTATATTGAACAAGGCACTGGTAATGCGAAGATGTTTGATGTCACGCATGACAAATTGGTCAAACTGAAGAGTTGAAAGATTAGAAGACGTTAGGACCAGGTCCAGGGACGATATGCGGCGCAGAATACTCCATTTATCATGGGAGAAATATGAATGCAATACCGGAGTCTTGTACTCCAGCCAATCGGCATCTGAAAACATTTTGAACAGCTTCTCAGATTGTGTGCATTGGTACTTGTCAAACGCGACCACTCTCAGCAGCTTGACATCATTAAGCCCCATCGCCGCATTGGATAGGAACTCTATTATGCGTGGGGTCATTGTCTCTACTTGGATCGATTGTATATATGATAGTACAGCTGGATTGTGACGTAGGAAACATGTGAATTGCTTCAAGTTGGCATCTGTCACTTTATACATAAAGGAACAGTCTGTTGGTAAGCTGGGGAAAGTCACCCCATAGCCGTCGAGAACCAGACACGGATTGGACAGTGCTATTGTTCTGCTCCTAACCCATAAAGATGTCTTCCGTAATGCCTTTTTCGTACTTATATCTTTCACGAATGGAAGCACCAGTTCCAATACATCCATTTGTGTCTATGATACGATATAAGACGTGTCGAGTCGAACTTTTAGTTCCAGAATTTTGGTTTTTCGGTCTCAGTTCTCCGACCGCAACGCGTTCAAAAAAAAAAAAAATATTAGAAAAATGACTACAGCCGCAGCTGCAATTGTTGATGTGCTAGGTATATGGTACCTAAGGTCGATCTGCGAGTATCTCTCATTTGAAGATGTAATCCAACTAGCATCGACGTGCAAGAAGTACAGACGTGACATATTTCCATGGGTCGTGGGCCATTTGGTTCTGGACCTAAGTGATGACCGGGTCGAAAACTACCCGTACGATATCATTTCGCCATTTTCTAGCGGGTCTTGGACATCAAATTATGGGCCGGTATGGCATATAAAGAGTATTTCAGAGTTCAATCAGTCATACAGTAATGATTCGTACAGCTGTTTTTTCCCCATACTGTCCAATGTTGGTGTTGTAACCATTCTACCACCGCCATGCGCCTCCCCTGAAACCGAGCAGTTTTACGATTACTTTGTACAGGATGTCTTAGGGCGTTGCGATCCATTGAAAGTAAGACGGGTATTGTCTCGAATTGAGTCAAATAGAGACCTTGGAAGAATACGCTTTCTCAATAGACGGTTCGCCGCTGCCAAGTTCACGATCACAAGTCCAGTCCAGCTTCCCAGGACAGACCGGCTAGAACTCGACTTGAACACGACTAAGCGGTTACCGCTTGCCGAGGGTGTCACTATAGAGGTATTGGGGTTAAAAAATGCTAACCTCAATAATCGCAAATTGAGACTGGGATTTACTAAATGGGCTGGTAAGGACAGTGTTTCTATGCTGTCCCTAAATCGGTGTAGAATTGATCCATCAATGATTCCGTCGCATATAAGAGAGCTTTGTGTACGCCATGTAATTTGGGAATATGCTGATGATGGCCCAGAAGAAACAGTCAATGTTCCACTATCTCTCCCGAATTTGGGAGCTTTGAGAGTAGATATCACTAGCGGCAAGACGATGGGGGATTTGTTCTACATGCCAAACATTACTGAACTTTATGTATCGAGTAACATAGTACCCGAAGACTCTAGTGGTGATGATGCCGATGAGGAAATGGCTGGGGTTGAGGTCTGTTCAGATTTTTTTGAGATGGTCAATCAGTTCCGAAAGTTAGACTACCTGCGAGTGGAGAATCTTTCCGCCAGTCAAACTGCCACTCTCTTGTCAAAACTCAATGATCCGATGAACATTCAGTCATTGACATTGATGTCCGAGACCTCTAAGGACTACGACTCTTTTATTGCTCTTGTTGGACTCGCCAGGGGTGCCACAAACCTCTACCTAGACACCAATGGTATGGGAAAATCTGAAATTGAACGTATTGGCCATTATGCAGTTGAAAACTGTCCTGAACTGGCTCAACTCATACTTGCAACAGACTTTGGCGAAAGACACCCAGCTCTAAATGATGGATTCAATCATATACCGGCAGGAAATGCGTGGCACATGTAGCATATATAACATTTTTTTCTAGTGAAGCTTCATCATATTTATTATTAATCAAGAACTGCATATTATAACGGCCTATACTCTGGGGATGCTCATGCTCCTATACCTCTCGCAATGGGCGTGCGGCTCAAGCATATATTCCCACCTAACTCCATAAAAAAAGACACATTTAAACAACACAATCCACCACGACGACCACACTAGAACTTGTACTGGCCACCAACAACACATCAGAGAAATGGCACAACTACTACAGCTATTCCAGCATCTTGACGATGAGACGACGCAGTTGGAATCAAAAATTAAAGAAACACAGACTCCATATGACCATGATGTGTTCATTGCATCCCTTGAACTGGACAAACTTGCAGTAAATATGGACCAGGCCCGAGCACTCCTTTTGGACTTGGAGCGTGATAAAAGCTCTACTTCAACTGATTCATCTTCAAAGGGCCTGCTGCTAAGGCGGAGCTCAGGCATGGGGGCACTAAATCATGGCTCAGGAACTAAGCAGCCTTTGACAACCCAGTCTCACAGAGCTCACTTGAAATCGCTGAACAACAGAATCCAGCATATGCAACAAACTGTACGGCAATCGAGAGATAAAGACTACCGACGATATAAAGAATATCTGGCAACTAAAAATGAAGCCAAGACAGTTGTATCTCAATCAACGTCGTCAGGAGAATTAAAACAGCGTCGTGCATCGATAAGCGGACTTCGGGATATTGGTAGCTCCACTGCATTACAAGGCGATAGTAGTAAAGTCTCTATGGATGACAAGCTGGCATTGCAGCAAAATATGCAGGAGCAGTTATCCGGAGGAATTCTGGGAATGGTATCTCAGATTAAGAACAATGCCCAGGCGTTCAATGAGAAAGTTTCCCAAGATAAGGATGTGGTCAACAGAGCCACTGAATCATTGGAAAAGACTTCCTCGAGCATGGGAAACGTTGGTTCCAAGCTGTCAAGGTATCAATCTACTACTGCCATTGGATGGAAGTTTTATCTTGTTGCTGCGTTATTCATGTTGCTTGCGTTGGTGATTGGAATGACATTGATTCAACTATTTCCCAAGTGGTAGGTTGTGACTGGAGCAAGTCTAAACATGTGGTTTCAGTAGGAGAGTATTGTATGAGAAGGCTAGCAGTAGTGGTAAAACAACGCTGATTCCAGGCATTAAGCATGGCTGAATATGTATATTTATGTTATAACTACTAATAAAAACGAATAAATTATAGATATATAGTTATCAGATTAGACAAGATACCTATTAATCATAGTTTCTTAGATTTGAATAATCAAGACTCATCATTACATCACGCATAAAAGCCCTCTGTGCGATCACAGAGCTTCATATAGTCTACCGGGTTCCAGAAGTCCAGATAATCGTCATCGGCCGCCTCATTCTTGACAACTCCATCGTATTCACCCTGTCTGAATAACAGGGTGTCGACTTCAATTGTTTGTAGAACGTCGTCAGGTTGGGACTCTGACTGCACAATGGAGTTGATACTGTTCAATCCATTCTGCAGTAAATCGAGAGCCGATGTATTTAGATCACCCTCTGGAGGAGGAGATTCTGGTCTTTTGAAAGCATCATGTACTTGCTGATGTTGCTTTTGTGCCTGTTGCTCCAGTTGCTGAGGCTGTTGCTTCTTCTTCTTGGAACCAGGAATAGACTGTTTCCTGCCCGACTTGGATTTAGATCGCGGTCGGGCATTAGTAACAGATTGATCACCATGTACTGACTCCATGTTGAGATTTCCTGTTACTGTGTGCGAAAGAGAACCAAGTACTACATCTGACGCCTCCTCGAACCACTGGTAGCATTGCCCACTAATACAGCCTGGTTTATCCGCTTGCATTTCTGAATAAATAAACTCACGAGCATTTGATAGAAGAGCCCGTGCATCTTGCAATAGTGCTCCACCACGGGAATAGTCTACAGCAGAATATAGTACGATTGTACTTAATTGGATCAAAATCTTTGAGGGGTTAATGCAAAGAGTTGACACAACATTGCGTTTCAGCAAGTAATTGAAAACTTGAATAAACGTCTTTGCTGAGTTTAACGCCGCAACTGAGCTTCCGCTGCCCCTTGGAAGAGGTGTATTAGTAACTAAAGTTGGCGCATACAGATACACTCTGCCCAGGTGGTACATCATCAAAAGCAGAGGGCTCTTTTGATGTACTGGTGACAGAGATGCTGTAGGGACTCCATTGGCGAATTCGAATTTCAAGTGGCTACTCAAATCCTTTCTCCACTTTTCTAGCTGATCTTCGAAAATGATGATTTGCTTCTGGTTTAACCCACTTCTACCCGACCCAGAAGAGGAGCCATAGATGGAATCCAAAATTCTGGCAAAGATTTGTGTGAATGTAATAACACTCAATGCACAAGTGGATTCCATTCCTTCGTGAGACTCAGGATTATGCAAACTATCATCATCAACGTTTACAGGTAGTTTACATGTTACATCTCTGTCGTTGATCATTCTTACAGTGCCCAGCACACCTGCAGTGAAGGTGTCCAAAGTATATACGTTCCAAAAGGTACGTCTTCGCATCTCTTGCATATAGTAGCTTAGAGGAGCACCTTCAGAGGATTTCAGGTTCGATTGGCATTTATATAAGCCAATTCTCTGAGCCATGTTGACATTCATCATTCTGAATTGCCACAGGTCTTCATGGTTATTTGTATAGAGAGAATACAGTTGAGCCAAGCACAGAGCTTGGTTAGTACGAAGACCGGGTTTGGATTGAAGCGCTGGAGTGAACAGTCGTTTCCACTCACACTCTAATTGCTTGAATTCTTCGATAGACGCTGTTTTAGATGTCAACGAAGCCAATGCCAGTACTAAGACAAGAGTCACTGCGAAAATGTCGTCACCTTCAGCATCGTTCACGTACTTTTGGTACTCCCCGAGGAAAGCATATTGGTCCACAATTGTGAACATGGAGTGCCATTCCTGGAAATAAGTTGTTACCAATTGGTCGCATGTCAGCCTGGAGCCTACGTTGAGCGAGGCAAACGAGTAGTAAGACAATATGCCACTTGGAGACGATGACTGGGAACCCTTGTTGTTGTTATTATTATTATTAGTCGTTGGTCCACTACCACCACCAATTGGAGAAGTGATTGATGGCGGGGGTGTATGATATGGGATGCTTCCGTACTCTAATAGAGCATTGCTACTACTATAAGACACCCCATTCATACTTGGTTCTTTGAATACCTGTTGCATTGGGAAGACAGCACCTGGGGCTTTTTGGCTGAACTTTTCCTGTAGGATTGGTAATAAATAAGCACCTGAAGACGACCCATTGTAGGTATCGTCAATGTTTAAAACTTGTACTTGAGGTGCTGCGAAATTGTCGTCGTCTTCATCGCTGGAACCACCGCTTGAACTCGAGCTCGAACCAGCCGGTTCAAGCGATGGAATACTGGCTGGTGAAGTGTTTTCTTCGGCTGTGGTTAGTGCTGTTAGTGGTCTTGTTGGTGATTTCGTGGATGCTGCGGTGGTTGGCTTTGTCGGTAGTGAAGCCTTTTCGCTTTCAGTCGATACATGCTCGACTTTTGATATCATTTCCAGCTGCTCATCCTTGAGATCCAACAGATGGGTCAGTTTTTGATTATCAGTCTCGAGCTGACGTATTCGGTCCTCAAGACTTTCTGTGTAGCCACGCGGGAAAGCACGACGGGTTAATTTGTCTGTAATTTTACATTCAAAGCCTACAGAGGCACATTGGGTGCAGTGTGGTCTTTTGCCATCGCATTTGATTTTTTTCGAACGACATCGGTCACTACATTTTTTTTTAGTTAGTTTATTCAATTATTTTTTTCTCCGCTTGTCCGAATACGTACCAGGCTTGAGATATTCGATCATTTCGACTCCCAGGAGTTTTGATCATTTTCCTGCATCTTGTTAGTCAAAGGCATGATGAAGGAGGATTTGGCAACCTCACAATAGGAAGAGTTGGTATACATACCAAGCTTGAGCTCCGTCAGGCATTTTTTTTCTGGAGTTTTTATGACTACGAGATACAAAGTTCAGAGAAATTAAACACTTGAAAAGTTCTCAGTAATAAAAATCTTAAAGTTATATAATTAGAGTCCTAAGCTTATACTTCTGATAATGCAAGATAAACGAGATAAAGACCCTTTCCAACAAAATATAAAAGAGAGCTGCAAAAAAGGTTCGAAAGGAAGAGGCGGATTTCAGTACATTTTTGTACTTTTGGTCGTCTTTAGAGAGCTTGTGACCGTGGCTGCCCCTTTAGGCGGGTGGACGGCAGGGCAAAGACCGTTGCGATAAAGTGCTAGTGCGCGTAAAAGAGGAAGTGATCGACATTTTCCCCGCTAAAAAAAAGGAACTGAACCAATCCGGGGAACAAGAGCAGTGTGATTGGTCACTTTTTGAGATCAATAAGATGGATTGTTTTACGAGAGTTCTTTTCGTTGGTATTGTATCAAGATTTATTGTAATATCGTTTTGTGTAGGTTAAGTCGTGTGCTTGGTGATGCCCGAGTTTTTTGAGTGTCGTGCTATTTCTGTGGCGTACTATTTCGGAGAGCACTACTTCTGTGGAGCCGTAATTCTACTTCTTTTTCAAAGATTCTATGCTTTTATTCAGCATTTTCGTGTTTTTTTAATTCTTCAGTGCTTTAATTCCATACTCGATGCCATCATCGTGTTGATCGATCTGCAAGTCAAAAGGTCTTTTTGGGCGCTGTGTCAGAAGCAGCTTGTTGGGCCCGGCTCCGTTCGTCCGATGCGAGATTATCCTAGTTAGGAAGCGAAGAATCATTGGACCCACACAGGGTGCAAAGGTAGAACCAGAAAACAATAAAAAGCAAAAGACGCTTTTAGTGATGCTGAGGATATAGGACTGTATTCTACAGATTGATTTGTGAGTGTATATAACTCTAACACCGCTAGTACGATATATTATGATGGAACTTGTAAAGGCACGTCAGCGAAGTCCGTTAACGGACAGAAAAAAAGACTATGGCTGTGCTATATGGTGATCTCGGGTAACCGGAAAAACGATATACATAGAACTCTCCGTATTGGGTTCTACAGGTTGCTGGTACCTGGTGGTAGCTGGCTCCTGTGGATCTTAAGGCACGGACGCATCCAGGATTTCTGAGTGGTCAATGATGCCATTGGCCAATCGAGTGGGACTGAAGTTGAGAATGGGAGATGAGTCAGGAGCGGAGTTAATTAAACTCTTTTGACGAGAATTCTCCGGCTTTTCTCGATAGAGCCAATCGGAGCTTGTTTGAATCAAAGCCTACATATTTTATTGTGTATAGTTAATTCTAAATGCGGGGAATGAAAAAAAAAGAGGTCCGTTGGTATATGCAAGGTAGAGATCGGAAGCTGTGACCATATCGTCAAATCAAATACACCGTTTTGGGTGAGAGCCATTGATCCATAGAAGACCATGTTCTTACAGCCTCAAGAGCTGTGCTTCTTGCTATTGGACTTCCTTTCCTCCGGCTCTCAAGTCTTATCCTCGTCTTTCAATTTGATTGTCGATTTGGAGTAATGATGCTGTGCGGCGCTGAATTCTGTAAGCCGCACAGCCTAAGCTCTATTGATCAGATATCCATATACCATGGCTCTAACCAGTGGACTCCCTTCATCCTTCTCAAACATGGGAGTCATCTGTTTTTCTATAATACACTTAGACTGGAATCCATAGTCCTTGGCCATCTCGAAAAAGTTCAAATCCTTGTGAGCGAGCTTCGGTCTATGATGCGAAAAAACAACAAAAATAGTACCGTCATCAGTGAGGCACTGATGGCATGTCTGTAGCAAACGGGCATGCTCGCTGTGGTTAAAGATCAGGTCTGACAAAATAATGAAATCAAACTTGTTGCCATTTTGACCTGGGGCATTCAACATCTCATCAACCTCGTTGCCCCAAATGTACCCCAGGGTAGTCACAGACTTGCCCACAGATGGATACACATCTTTTAAAAGATTTACGTTGTATTCTATGTTTTGTATAAGGTCAGGGTCTGGGTAGTCTGTGATCACTACGTTGGCAGCGGTGAGAGCAGCATTTAGAGATGGTAGTGCAGCAGCTGCACCCAATTCGAGCACTTTTTTACCTGAAATGTACTGTTCTCTGTTGGAATCAATGAAATCTGTGGTGACAAGTCCGGCGTTCCAAAGGAGATGTCCCCATAGTGGAGATTTCCCTACTAGTCGTACTTTGATTTCAGCGGGTTCGCCTTGTTTGACCAACTCCTTTTGTCGGGAGTATGTTTCGAAAGTTGGATCAGGAAGCTTTTTTCTGAAATCTTCCGGTTCTTGAAATAAGTCCACTGAGTCTTCTAAATCTGACATGGTACTTCTATACTTTATTGGAGATGAAAGCTTTGGTACTGTACTTGATGATCGGGGATGAAAACTTTTTTTTATATAATTTTTTTTTTCAGCTGGGAAGTACTTGGGTCTGCATCTCAGATAGATTTAAACAGGTCAATTGACAGGACATTACCAGAATATCAATAGATAGATCAGCATAGTTATTCCAAACCAGTTTTATTACTTGCCTATTTTTTTTATAGCACCAAAAAGACAAAAAGCGGTTTCAATTCGATCTCAGCCGCACACCTTTCCGCGGTTATTTTATTTTCCTAATAGAACTCCCAAAACACCTAGTTCCCCCACCCACCATCGCCGTATATCCACCATCCCTTTATTTATTTCTCGAAAGCAATAGACATGACGGCAGGAAATTTCTTCAAGAATCTTGGTTCCGTTAAGCTTCAAAACAATGGTGCTACTGCAAGAGATCATGTGAGTCTTAGTTTTTATCCCTAGAAGTCACCGCTAACTTATTAATTGAAGCTTGCCAACGAGCGGACATATTTAGCCTGGCTACGAACATCGCTGGCATTTGCATCTATTGGAGTAGCAGTAGCACAATTTTTCAAGCTGCAAACTACACGAACAGCCGAGTTGAATGCTGGTGCGCCATTTGGGGTGCGAAAACTCAGTACAGTACTGGGAGGTTTGTTTGTAGCAACTGGTCTCATGGTGCTTATATTTGGTACCACTAGGTATTTCTCTACCCAGAGTTACTTGCAAATAGGAAAATTTCCCGCTTCTCGAGGGCTTGTTATTGGGTCATTTGTGCTGACTGTAGCGGTATGTCTCTTCCAAATATTTGTTTCAGTGCTAACAAGAATCTCTAGCTTACTGCTATTACATTTGCAACTCTTTTGACAGTTGCAGCAGATTAAATAGAATGTATGACTACAACATTCGAAAAACAGGTTATCAGACCGGCTCAGTGGTCGAACCAGTTCAAAGCGGGCACTTGGATGCACAAACTGTATCTAAAACTGAGTTGCGATTTTGGATTTTTTCCCGCTGCTATTATATATTTTGCATAATAAAATTTGAAACTCTTTTTTTTTTTTTTTATTTTATTTTATTTATTTATTATTATTATTATTATTATTATTATTATTATTATTATTATTATTATTATTCGGTCAGAAGTACACTAAAGAAATCAGTCGAGGAATTCCCAAAAGTGGTATGACCTCTCCAATGTGTACTTTTAGTACTGTTGTGGTGAGCTCAACCTAGGTGATGCGGCTCAATGCGGCTCAACCCCGATAAAAGGAATGTATCTTATACACACATGATACGACAACCAGAAGTCATAATACTATTACGTAACAGTTAAAGTAGTCAAATAGTAACAAGAAAAGTCAAGCATTTAAAACATAGAGTTACTATTCTACTTGGCACCTCAAACGAATCTAAAACAATACAGCCAGCCTGCTACTCTTAAGCTATCTTGATCAATTCCTATGAATTCGACGCTTCTAACATTGTTCCCAAATATGCGGTAACCCAATACATAACCTGTTAAACTGATAAAAGTACATCTGATCTTATAAAATCGTATTCACATACTAGACCGAGTTGGTCTGTGTCTAATATACACCAATTCACCGTATATCTCGCGTCGCTGATAAGCCTTAAATTCTCTATTCTCTCTCCCCTTGCGCGATCGCTCAGTAAAAAAGGCGGCAAGGAAAAATAAAAAAATAGGTGACTGTGTATTTCCCAAACAGGAAATTGCGCGCGTATTTCTCATACTACCCAACTCGTAACCGCCACTGGGCGCACTCCTAGCAGCCACTCAGTCACTACGAATAAACCAAAAAAAGCTGTCCTAGCGAAAACTTACTTTCACAACACACAAGACAAAATGGTAAGTACTGAGGGTGGATTACACGACGACTTAAAGCGTGGAATAAGGCATTTGGAACATCGAGAATGAAGTAGAGAACAAAATCGACAGGATTACGAAACGACAAGAATATTGGATTTACGAAATGTTAAGAGCTGCAGAGAATAGACGACATTTTTGACGACAGGCTAAGCGCTATAATTCTCTGTCTTTTTTTTTTTTGGTCCAAATGATTTTATTCTACACTATTGGCGTCTGGTATAATGATAATATTAAGCTAACGCTCTATAATAACAGGGTAAAGTTCACGGTTCCCTTGCTCGAGCTGGTAAGGTCAAGTCCGCCACTCCAAAGGTTGAAAAACAAGAAAAGAAGAAGACTCCAAAGGGTCGAGCTTACAAGCGATTGTTGTACACCAGTAAGTTTCCATACATCCTAGAGCTGTTTACAAGTACTAACCAAATCATCAGAGCGATTCGTTAACGTCACCATGACCAACGGTAAGCGAAAGTCCAACCCATCTCCATCTTCTTAAAGAGGGTTGGAACGCAACATTAAAGCCGTAATGGTAAACCAAATAAAAAAGCTTTTTTTAACGGGAATATATTATTATATACATATGTATTAGAATATGATTTTGTAATAATTTTTTGTCACATTCACTATAGTAAGAATACCCTCGTCTTCGAGTAAGAGTAAATCCCTCTTAAAAACGCCACAAGTCGGTCACCCGGTGGTTTATACTCTCCCGTCACTACAAGCTACCAGTGACAAGAAAATTAGGCGCTCCAACTTTCCACATGGACCCGACCTCCACATAGACCTGCAAATGCCCAGAAATGGCCTGCTCACTGAAGCTATTTCAAAAATACGCGATCATGCTTTTGTAACAAATACGTGTGGACAAATCAAGGAATCAGTTGATGAAGCTGCTGGTATCTCAGAATCCACCGAGCCAGCTGACCTATTTAACGCTGCCCAAAAGGCGTTCAAAACCCATGTCAAACTGGGCAAATTAGCATACCCCAAGATATTCACAATGTATTGGCTTTATAAGACCTATCGAAAGTCTAGTGATAACCCATTTCTTTCTTGTATTGCAAATAAAATACTAGATCCAGACCCACTGGTAGCGTTTTTCGCCTCGCATATGATAGTAACTCCTAGTGGTGGTGGTGGCCCTCTAAAGCTGGATAACCTCGTGATCGGAAATAATGATCCACCTATAATAACTTCAATACCTTTCCCGGAGGACCTCAATTTGGGACTTGTAATAGATCAACTGATGCAACAGTGGGTTACTCCTGCCTCAATCATGTCATGGCTCACAGCAATGGTGATCCAAGTATACGATCAACAGGGTCAACAAGGTTCACCACAAGGAAACGACTTGTACCTCATCAACCCACTACGTCAGGTACTGGAACAAATGCATATTAGGGGACTCGTCAACACTTCACATCTAGTGGTTACCGAGCAAGTTTCTGAAAAACCCAATTGGGTTACGTTTGTAGTCTACGAGAACTTTCTAAGAAATGATAGAGCTAGGGCCATGGTGCTTGCTAAGATTAAGCGCGCTAAGGCTTCTATGAACATGGTGGACTTTATCCACAAAACTGCATTAGCTAACGAATTGCCTACTCATGAGTTTAGAGAATGTTTGTACGAGTTTGTCGACTACAACCTCGGTGCCAATTCGGATGAACTGACCTGCGTTAGGTTACTAGCTAGACTGATTACTTCATTGCATGGTAGGGGTTTGTTGGAGCCCATTGATGACTATACTACCTTGTTTGGAAGCTTTGTGAAGTGGATAGCTACTGTGCCAGAGGCCAAACAGGTTTACACACTGGTTGATTTTTCAAGTGTCTAGTTCTCGATATAGAATATGTTCTGGCCAGTGATAGAAACTTTAACGTGCTAATACTTATAAAATTCGTTATATCCTGTTGAATAGCGGTGCCACTAGATTCTCTAAATCCTGATACTATTACGGACTATTACGGACTATTACGATGCCATGTACTCGGCATGTTGCATTTTTCCGGTCTATGATTTAATAGAATGGCAAGTCAATGAGAAAAATAATGCTAAATTCCAAAACTTCTATATTTATTAATGTGAACACTTGTTTATGTAATGTGTTCAAATATATATTATTACGTTTGCTTCATACAGTTATTTATATTTAGTGAGGCGGCGAACAGGTTTCACATTTCTTCCGTCCTCAGTAAAATGTTTTTCAATTTCCGTATTCTGAGATCCTTTGACCATCCAGAAACTGTACGTTCCAGAAAACAAAAAAAAAAAAAATAAAATAAAAAATAAGCCGAAATTGATGACCCAGCCAGAGCCGGCTCTAGCTTTTAGTATAATCTTTCTCAAGGCATGGGTGTAGTCCATTGTGTCATGACTGTGGTAGAGTAGCCAACTTGCGGTTCGCTATATGCTTATATGTGTGTATTTATAACTTTTTTAACGTCAGGGATCATTCTCAGACGGAATGATTCTTAGACGGGGATAGTTGTAAACTGCTCTTTCTTGATTGTGCCGATTGTTCCTTTAATTGTGCCCAGGCCAACGCTACCAGACTTTGGCTGAGCAGCGACTGTCTTACGTGGTCCGAAAGATTGTGTATATGGTTCTTGAGCTGTTGTATAGGCAGATCCTGCATCGTTTCTAAGAGTTTTCCATACCATAGTTGGTGATTCGGAAGCAGTACTGCTAGAAGATGATGCGGTTTCTTTTTCGGAAGTTGATGTCAATGTATCCTTGACTGATTTTGTTAGTATATTATATATTTCGAAAAGCTGATCAGTCTTATTTTATGAGACAGGAAAGAAATAAGACTACAGAATTCATCTCTAAAATCATACCTGCTGAAACGAGCATGGCCGAAAATGCAAAAACTAGGAGTGCTAACAAATTCATTTTGTGACTAAATGCGAGATTGATAGAAGTGTTAAATTTACTAAATAATAGACAGAGTAATCAGAAGCCGAATGAGAGATACAATTTGGGATACCAATTCCTATTTATATTACTCAGGGACTGACCGCACCTGAAGCCAACAAGCAAAAAGGAAATAGAAAAAAATTCCAGAACCCCATGGACCACTGGCCTGAGCAAAAATCATCCTGTATGCCCTGGCAACGTGAACAAGAGATAAAAAAAGGAATCCAGTGATGTGTATTATTAGTTATGCATACACTAGTTTCTTTTTCATCGGCGGTTTCAGTCCAGGTAGAAAGTTCAGCTGGTGACTAAGTACTCGTATGCGACTATTCTCACACTGGCAAATTCCACTGCAATCTATCATATTGCAGTATTATAATTGATCTTGAGCCCTTGAGTATGATTGACCTTAGACTCTCCATGTCCGAAAGAGAATACAGTAACAAGACAAAAAAAAAGATTGACATCCCACGCCGTGATAGATACACGCAATACGCTGCAGATCTCGATGTATGTTTTCCAAATCATGTCTCACGGGCGGAAATTATGCCATAACAACGGGCCGGAAAATCTTTTTTTGTTTGCAGACCTTAGTGATAGGATCATAGGAGAACTTACGTAATGCGTGTTGATTGATTGACTGAGCCACCATACCTGAAAGAGATGAAAGAGGACCGTGCGTAAATTAAAGGCGAATTTCCGGTTATTAGGCAACGACCGAACAAAAAAAAACAAAAAAAAAAAAAAAAAAGGAAGCCGATCACAGCTACTAGCCAGCCAACAAAGCCTCAATAGGCCATATAGCTAGCTAGCTGTCTCGCAATACATGGATCAGTTCAGTGATCAACCCCATCGTAAATTCTGTGGGAACCTTTGCTTTATCTATTCCAATTGTTCAACCGGGTCAACTTGAATTCTAAGGCTTCGAAAAAACCTCACTCCCAATTCCCTATTCCTAAAACCCAACTCTCATAATAGAAAAGCTCCCAGAAACAGATGCTATTACTCAGCTATCGATTCCTAATTGAGTTCCGTTCCTACATACCTAAAGCTCTTGTTCCTACATGGGGAATCCTATATACCTCGTCAGACCTTTTCTGCGGAAACGACCGACCGCTAATGCGTCTAATGCACTACCGCAGAGCCCGTCGCCGCAGATCCATCGCGAGATCCTCGCCTTGAATTACGGCCCGAGTCTCGGCATACGTTGAGAGCTGATCGCCTTTTTACACCTTCAACTTTTTTTAGAATCCGCAACAACGACCCTTCCCCCTGAGCTGGTAAATGGACCTTTATTAGCTGCACCCCAACCTTTATTGAGTATTCACATGCTGCCCACCTTTGGCACAGTATTAGAGCGGAATATATGCTTTGGATATGTCTGGTAGTGACCATATGAGTCTGATGCAGAGTGTAAGGTCAGCTTTTTTTGGTGTGCGGAAATTACCAGGGGGAACCAGGATCTGGTCTGCCAAATTGAGCCGCACATATTTCCGAGCCTCCTTTTTAGTTGTTCCAACAGGCTGGTGATAGGGGGCAGTGAAGGAGGTGATATTAGGGGGGTGCATCTGATGGAAGGGGACCAGCGAAAGCCAAGTTGGTATGCTAATATGGCATGTGTGGGCTTTGGAGTGTGGAAGGTCAGAGCAAAGGACAATGAGGGAATACAAATGTAAGTGTAATTAGTTTAATGTTTAGTGATGGTTGGGCTTAGGTTTACCAGGACAGTGGTCAGGCGGTTAGGAATCAACCCAGTGCCAGTTGGCTTATGCTAATGCAGTAATCATTAGCCTGTGCTACCGCCTATGCTAATGGTTAGCGTATGCAAACAGTTGTAAAGCTGTAAGCCAAATGACTGATAGTTCACACATCTAGCCCAGCATAAAGGGTGGTAGAAGACAGAAAGTAATCGAAGGTAGTCAAACATTGGTAGAAACTGAAGGAAATCTAACATTACCAGACACGGAACGTCACCTAACATTGACGGGCCCCAACAGTGGTTTATTACTTCTACAGTCGATACACTGCTATCTAATCTTTTCCAGCTCCAAACGGCTCCACAATAAAGAAGTAGGCTCTACATGAAAACAACGTTATAATGGCCAAGATCAACACCACGACCTCAGAAGTTACCACCAGCCTTTGAACCGAGGCCGTAATTCAGCCAACCTCGAACCAAAATCCAGTATACCCTCTCAGTCAAATTGCCGATAAAACCAGGGCATATAAAAAACTCACTATCCCCATCTCTCTTTTCACTCTTTTATTAATCTCGTGATGAAAATTACATTATATGTCTATCTAACACGGAGCTAATACGCTGCTAGTTGAAAGTTCAACCCACCTTCCTTAGCGGCAGTCTCAAAATATCCATAAATAGTGGTCACCGCCAACAACATACCAGTACCAGATCCCAGGGTGCCCAGCAAATCAGATGCTACAGAAAGGGCTCCAATAGTAGCACCACCAAAAGCCGCAGCAGTAGGAATGATCCGCTTCAACTCCTTATATACAGAAGTCTCTCGTCGACCAGCAATCACCAGCCCTTGGTCCTTGAACTGCTTTGCAACGTCCTTTGGTGACGAGCCAGAAATTTCAATCCATGTCTTAGAAAAAGCCGCACATGTGCCCAACACAAATGCAACATAAATCACAGTGTGAATAGGATCCAGAAGTGCATCGTGCCAGTTCATTGGTGGCTGCATGTAATAAGCCAATCCAGAAATGGCATACAGCTGGGCTGAACCTTCTCGTGGCTCCCACACACCCAACAACCGAGTTGGGAAAGCATTAGGGAACCTAGTGTAGATCATCTGTGAAATGATAAACACATTAGAGGTCAACGCACTTTGGAGCATGATTGGCAAATTGGAAGTGTAAAACAAACGAATTGGGTAAGATCCATATGGACCTCGGGTTCGAGTAGACTTTACTGGGATTTCAATTCGGAACCCTTGCAAATACACCACCAATGCAAAAATGCCAACAGTGGTCATCAATTGGAACATATTTGGCAAGTTGGTTCGGTAGAAAGCCTCGTAAAGTGCTCGAGTCTTGTCCTTTCGAGTCAAGAGCATATGCACCATGGCAATTGCCGCTCCTTCAAATTCATAACCCCGACCAGAATTAACGGTGGTGGGGGCAAAGGCCTTCCAGATGATTTGCTCGCAAATGTTGGTCGCAATGAACAATGAGATACCACTGCCCAATCCGTAGCCCTTTTGCAGCAATTCGTCCAGCAAAATAGAGATCAAACCAGCAAAAACAAGTTGCAAGATCAACAGCAAACATACACCGGTGCCCAAGGTTGATGGTACACCATACATTCCGGTCAATACGTAGGTGGTAGCCTGACCGAGGGCCAAGATGACTGCCAAAAACTTTTGGGCAGTTTGGTACAGTTCACGGTCGCTCTTGACGTCCATGTTGACTTCGATCAAGTGCGTGCCACCGAGTAGCTGGAAGACCATTCCAGAAGTAACGATTGGGGTGATCCCGAGTTCCATGAGAGTACCCCGATTACTGGCCAGCATCATACGGAGCCAGAGCAGGGGATCACTTGAGTCACTAGATACAATTCCATATAGTGGAATTTCGCTCATCACAAGAAAGATCATTAATGTGACGGCTGTCCACATTAGTTTTTGGTTAAAGGGAACTTTACGTTCTGGGGCTGCCACCTCTGGCAGGAATGGGGTGAATGGTTTCACCAAATCTAGAAAACGGACTGTTGATTGGTGTGTTAGCATTTCTACATCTTTATTGAAAACAGTCATGAAAGGATTGAGTTTTAAGAGACAAAACTTTGGAACTTCACTGTATCCTATTAATTGGGATAATTCCAATTCCAATTCCTCTCTATCTTTTCCGACTAGCTGTATATATCTTTTGTATTAGACGTACCTCCACTCATATCTATCTTTTTATTCTGAGACGTCTACAAAATAAAAATAAAATCCGAACACTGAGTGTATTATATTCTGGTGATGATGATGATGATGTGTTGGAGAGAAATGGGAGTGGTTGAAATTTCTGGCCACGTCAAGGAACTGAGAACATTTGGTAGCTAAGGCGAGCAGTGAGCGTGCCCCGCAAAAAACGCGTTCATTGCGCTGAGTCCAAATCTAAAGAAAAAATAAGAGCTAATCCAGGTCTTATTAATCCATTGTGTCGATCTTAGAATCTCAGGGAGGTGATTGTGTCGGTGTGTGGCTAAAGCAGACCATGTTTCGATATGCCTTGGGCCAATACCTCAAGGATGGGTATGACAGCAGCGATTTGGTCTACTCTGACGAACACTTCGTCGTGATCAAGGACGCCTTCCCTAAGAGCGTAATCCATTGGCTAATTCTGCCCAAAGATTCTTCAAAAAACATGGATCCGAGTCCAATAAACTTGCTCCGCAAAGACCAGGAGTTTTATGCCAAATGTGAGAAGATTGTGAGGCTCATGGAGAGTAAAGCCGCAGCTGAGTTATTAATCCAAATCCACGAAAGCCGCACATTCGGGAACGGGAATAGTAATGCCAAAGTAGAAGCACAGGGCTTTATCAAAAGTGGTTTGCATGCTTCTCCGTCTATGGCCCACATGCACATTCATATACTATCGAAAGATATGCACTCGCCACGGATGAAGAGAGCAATTCACTATAACTCGTTTACTACAGACTTTTTTGTGCCTTTCAAAGACATTCCGGCTATGGTCGGTAACGACAGTGACCCCAGACTGAATTCTGAGAAGATGGAGCTACGGGTGAAGAAGCTGGATCTGGTGTGCTGGAGGTGTGGTAAGAACTTTGCACGGTCCTTCAAAAGGCTGAAAGAGCATTTGCAGGTTGAATTTGAGGAACACTTCCGGATACCACCAGCCGAAAGCGAGTGAGATTATCTCCTAAAAACTTTTTATACACCTATTTGTTCCAGCCACATCATGATTTCTGCTCTCCCTTGTGGAAATCAAGATTCGATAAGGCTACAGGAGGAGAGGGAGGCTGATCCGACCTGGGCCAAGGCATGCCCAGCTGCTGAGTTATAAACTGCGCTAGATTGAAATCCAAACCCAAACGCTCTCTGATTCTAAACAGACCCACAATTCGTCTCAGCGCACATTTTTTCCTCTTGCCTATGCTGAATGATCTGCCTTGCACTGAAGTATCTACTGATGGTGCAGGTTGCTGTTGCTTTAGAGGAGGTACAGCAGAAGACGGTGGGTACCAGAGGTTGTCAGTACTGGCGTTGACAATTCCACCAAGATTGGAATTGACCACCTCATACGACGAAAAGAACTTCCAGACTCCTCGCAGGAGCAACAATCCTACACCACTCACTACGACCATTGATGATTGCACCAATGATTCTTCCCTTATTCCCAGGACGTACGCTGAGATCATGTATACGCTTATCCCAATTGCAAGTCTTCGGTCATCCAGACCTTTCCACGGACCAAGGATTTTGTCAGTCCAGCTAGCGCTTGGGTCGCCCCTTCGCAGGTTTATCTTGGGGTAAGTGGCATAGTAGTTCGTACTTGGTTTCAGCGTCGGCGGAGGGGACACACCTTCTTTTTTATTTTCTTCAGGGTTCGGAGGAGAATGAACATGATTTCTGTGTTTGAGGTCTGATTTCAGCTTTTGCTCGCCATTCATAGCATAGTATTAGCTAGCGGTTCTAGCGGATTGTTCTAGTGATCCAGTATTCGGGTTACCGCTGGTAGTTGGAGTAGTAGTTTATAAGTGAATTTAATATCTCGGCACGCCGTGCTAGATGATCTTCGGTTAACCGATTCGCCGAGAATACTCGAGAGTTATGCAGGATTCGAGATCGATAGTTGATGTGAAATGGGCGTGAAATATGTTGCATTCTATTCTTTTTATCCGGTGAGATCATTCTGAGTGAGCCACTTCGGGTTTGATAGCGTTTATGAACCAGTGCAGGGACCTTCTTGGCTTTCAACGGCTTGCGTGCCGCGTGGTTTTTTTCTCTTCTCCCCTGGCTTCTTTCCTTATATGCGTACTGCGAGTCATTTTCACATCAAGCGGCGATTAACTTCGGGAGGTATGAGGGTGACTTCTAGTGACTCACGACATGAAATCAGATTTATGTGTCAACTAACTTGAATCAGGTCGAGTAGCGAGTCAGATGGAGATTGCCATACAGTAGCAAATCATTTTGAAGATATAGTAATAGTAATTTACAGTTGGAACTGTTGTAGATGTTCGCTATTCTGTGTATTTGTGTCCCTAGGGTAGCCATAAAGCCGCACCACAATATAAATATAGGTAGACACACTCCACAAAACGAGCCAACAGATACTAAAAACCGAGAACTCTCCGGACTCCAATACATTATGCGCATATGTGGGTGAAACTGAGTCTAACCTAATTGGGTTAGACGCAGTACGCGGCTGAAAAACGCTCTGTGGTATAAATAGGGCAGGTGCGCCCAAGGGTAATCTGTTCACACACTACAAAATAGAAAAATGGTGAGCATAGAACGAGAATGTGGTATGAACCCTTTTTTTTTTTTTTTTTTAAAAAAAAAATAGCTTTTCCCACTTTTGTCATCAATTTCATGGAAATGAACCGCTAACTCGAGCTAGGGTCGATCGAGGAATACTCAATCAGAAGAAATGAGATGAACATGAGTACAGTAATCATGGTCTCTGCTGTATATAATAAACCCCTAGACAACAAATTAACGGTATTTCAAGCCCTGCGTCAATTGATCAGAGAAAATGTCAATCTGAACGTAAATGTGTTTAATCACACATCAAAGAAGCCAATTCTCCGGCTGATTGACAGAGTGGACCTCGACAAAGTAGTGGCATATCAGCCAGAAGTGGAGCTGGAAGCTTTCGCCGATGGTCAGTTCCAACCCAACAACAAGTTTGCCTACGATGTTGACGAAGTATTGTGGAAGCTATATATCATTGGTAAAGACCTGAAAACGGCTGTGTTTGTGTTTGATCACGTAGCATTTGATGGAACCTCAGGAACACTCTTCCACAAAAAGTTTGTTTCTGCTTTGAATTCCCCCATAGTCAAGGTTGACCACGGTGATCAAGACACTAGCCACAATGACGCCAGTGGAAGTGCTGACAGTGAGAACAACCTTGTCCAAGGTGGCCACACAGAGCTGAACCCGTGCCTTGAGCATTATGGCCAGACAAAGCCTGGGGTTTGGTACGTAGTCAAAACAATCGCTAAGATGACGAAAGAAAAATTCGTGAAACCCAAAGTCTGGCAAGGCCCAGTACCAGAGGTCCCTCAAACCAGCAAGTCCGTTTATCTTAAATATGACCCCGAAAAGACTTCAAAACTAGTCCAAGTTGCCAAGTCAAAGCAAGTGTCTGTGCAGGCTCTGTTGTCCACCGCGATCCTACAAGCTCTGGCTCTCGAATGTCCGGATAAAAAACTGCACATTGAACTGGGGACTCCGGTAAATGCTCGACGTTTCGCTGGTATTGGTGAAGAGCTTGGTTGTTTTGTCTACGAATATATGTACACTCTGAAGAATTATGCCAATGATACTAAACCGGGGTATTTTGTAGATAGCTGGGCCTCAGACTTTTATCAAGGCTTGCAACGAGCGCTGGCTCGGTGCAAAGAGATTGCGTGGGTCCTTGGTCTATTGGACCATATTGACATCAAAGACTACTTCAAGGAGCAATTGAAGGAGAAGCGTACTTTAGCTGCCGAGGTATCAAACTTGGGGGTTGTGAATTTTGATGAAGGCGAATACTCTGTTTCTGAGATAGCCCTGAGCCAGCCTATTACAGGTACGGGTGCTCCGGTAATAGTCAGTGCTGCAACAGCAGCAGGAGGGTGGATGACTTTACAGATCTCATGTACGCCAGACGATGATAACAAGACCAAATGCACTAGATTACGAGATGAGTTTGCTCGAGTCTTGGACTCCTTGATTTGAAACAAATGTTTCTCGACAGCTGCGCTACCCGTTCCGTTGTCTGGAATAATCTTCAATTTGCGATCACTTCCAATTTTTGATATCCTATACTTAATCTTTTAATTTTTAATACCCTACATACGTTCTTCTTAGCTGTAATATATATACGCCTCTAACTCCAAAGAAATATGCCTTTATCCCTATATTCACATTTAATACCGCAAACTTTTAAAAACTGCCGCTCAGCCATGCGGCTCGGTTTGTTAACTGGGGTAGAAGGTTGTGCGCCAACTTCTCTCATTATACAACTAGAGTACAATACAACAAATAAACAGGCAAATGGCCAGCATAGAACGAGAATGCGGTATGTACTAAAAGGTCTTGGCCAAAATTAATTTTCAAACACTAATATGCATAGGCACCTTGGAGTTATCTTCGGTCCGAAGAAATGACATAAGTATGAGCACGGTAGTGTTCGTATCGGCTGTCTACAATAAACCACTGGACGACAGATCCACAATATTCCAGGCTTTGGGTCAATTGATTCGAGAAAACGTCAGTCTAAACATTAACGTGTTCAATCACAAGTCAGAAAAACCAGTTTTCCGCATACTGAACCAAGTAGACCTCGAAAAGGTAGTGGTATACCAACCCGAGCTAGATCTGGAAGCTTTTACAGACCAGCAATTCGAACCAAGTAACAAGTTTTCCTACGATATAGAAGAAGTATTGTGGAAATTTCATGTTATCGGAAAGGACCTGAGAACTGGTGTATTCGTTTTTGATCATTCGGCATTTGATGGGGCTTCCGGCATGCTGCTCCATAAGAAGTTGGTCTCTGCCTTAAACTCTCAAGAAAGTACCAGCACAGAAGAAGCCAGCGCCAGCAGTATTGTGCAAGGCGGTCATACTAAACTGAACCCAAGTTTAGAGTACTATGGCCAGACCAAGCCGAGTTCTTGGTATGCTCTCAAGAAAGTCGCACAAACTCTCAAACACAGATTCATAAAGCCTACACAGGTGTGGAATGGACCAGGCCAGGAGCGACCACCAAAAAACCAGTCTGTATATATCAAATGTGACCCAGAAAAGACTTCAAAGCTGGCACAAGTAGCCAAATCAAAGAAAATCTCTATGCAGAGTCTATTATACACTGCCGTGATGCAGGTGCTTGCTGAAGAATGTCCGGATAAGACGCTTAGCCTTGGGTTTGGCTGCCCGGTAGATGCCCGAAGGTTCATAAATAGCGAGGATCAGGAAATTGGGTGCCTTGTCTACTATCATGTACACACTCTCAAGGATTATGAGAGTGATCTGAGTGCTGGAAGACCCAACTTTGTGGAAAAATGGGCTAGAGACTTTCACCGAAACTTGAAGCAAGCACTTGCACAACCTAAAGAAATAGCTTGGCTCGTCGGTGTCATTGGTGGGGTGGACATAATGGGGCTATTCAACTTTGAGGTGAGAGGTGTAGCAAAATGTACGGTCGAAGTATCGAACCTGGGAGTCGTAAAGTTTGAAGAAGGTGAATATCAGGTCTCTGAGATTGCTCTAGGTCAGCCTGCAACTGGCGTTGGAGCTCCTCTGATAGTTAGTGCTGCCACTGCAGCTGGAGGATGTATGACTTTGCAAATCTCGTATACACCTGACGATGATAACAAGGCCAGGTGTGTTGAATTTCGAGAGAGGCTTACTGGGGTTTTGGACTCTCTCATTGAATGAGTCTGATTTTTGGATATTTTTGATTGGTAATTCTTCAATTTCTAATAGACAAGCATATGACTGTTACTCTTTAATTCCCTAGATGTACACACATAATATACATTGTTCTTTAAATATATTTACACATACAGTTGTTGCATTCAATTCCCCATATATACTCATATATGATTTATATTGTTATTCAATTGCTCATACGTATTCGCATCGCTACTATACTCATATGCTTATTCAGTCAATTGGTATCTCAATCCTCAATCGCTCCAATACTCGGCGAAGTCCCACATGTCTCTCCTATGACAATCATGCGGCTCAGTCTCAGGCGGAGGCGTGTAGACTGGCTTGGGGCCATAAATACGCGGCTTTGCCGCTCTTCTTTTCCCACCTCCGCCACCCAGTGGACCTTAAACAAACCCACAAACGCAAGAAATAAATGGATTCCGAAAACGAACCGTCAATGACACGGCCATGTGGTCAGTTGGAGAAATTGCACATATCTCAAGGTGCACATGGTATGATGGGAAAATTTGCAGTGGGGGTAACCCACGATCAACAATGGACCAAAGACGATATATACAAGGCAGTGGCCCGTATGGTACAAGAAGAAGAACCAATACTCTCGGCGAACGTATTTGTATCGCAAGAAAATACGCTAGAGATTGGACTGATTAAGTCAATGGACGTGTCCAAAGTCATTGTATCTACGGATATACACAAGACCTACAGTCAGGAATACATTCAAGACTTGTTGAAAAACATCAAGGCTGGTCCCTATGGTAGAAAGGATCAGCCCCTGTGGGAGCTCAGAATGGTCGACAATGGCAGAACAACCATTTTTTTATTTGACCATACAATATTTGATGCCAACGCAGCATTTTTCTTCCAAAGGCGACTGGCCAGGTTGCTTCAGTCGCAGAAGCAGAGCGAAGATGCCGTTGATTTGCCTAATAGTGTAATTACGGCCTACAGGGGCAATAAGCATTTGCCTCAAAAGCTCGAAGATGTGGTGAATATTAAGCTCCCGTTTGGCCAGCTGCTAGCTCAGACCTGGATAGGCCTCACACTAGCATTCGGGTCGAAGCTGTTCCTTCCTAGTGATATTAAATGGTTTTGGAAACGGTGGTACTATCTTCACTGGGCTAGTTCGCCCTTGATTGAGCAGAGCCGCACAGAGAGTGCGGCGGGTGCGGCTGTTATGGACGACATCTCGGCTCGAAGCACCGATAAAATAGTCAGTGATAGCTTGGATGTGGTTAGTGGCACTGCAATCGAAAAGACTCGGATAGAGCTATTTACTCTGAGCGAGCAAGAAGTGGAGTCCTTGTTGGATCAGGCTCATAAACTGGGCGTTAAGTTAACTGCCATAGTGTATGCTGCAACCATGCAGGCCATAGCTTTCGAGGCTAAGAAGGATATGACAGCAAGAAAGATCGATAGCAAGTACAAGGGGGTCTCGCTGACTGGAGCTGTTGCGGTGAACGCTAGATCGTATGTCAATGAAGCTGTCCCTCTTGACACATCTGAGGCTTGCTGGGGGTGTTATTTTTTTGTGTATAACCACACATCAAGTTTCGATCTCGAAGAGATTAGTGAGAGCAACAATTCTACTCTGAATGTTGACTGTGCCGTGTCATTTGACAAAAGATTGCAATCGTACCGGCGCCGTGGCCACGAGCACTCCCATCCCAATCCATTGTCGTATTCCCTGGGAGTCTTAGGGTATGTCACAGATTTTGACTCGCTATGTAAAGAAACTATGCAGGCGGATGGGTTGGTCGCTTTAGAGCTGTCTAATATTGGAGCCTTTGAGGCAATTGGTGCGGGAATCAGAGATATCACTTTTCACCAGCCCTATTGTTCGATAGGCGTCCCGTTTACACTCTCTGTAAGCGGAATCAAGAATGGTTCTGTTAACTTTTCGTTGTGTTTTCATGAGGAATATGCTGAAATGGCTGCTGAGATTAAAAGAACAACAGAGGGGATTTTGAAGAGCTTTTAGGCATTGAGATTTTGAAGAGCTTGGGAATTGAAGGGTGGCTCTCGAAAGCTGTTAGTTTGACACTGGCAGCACTGTAAATACTGTACATAGATATAAAAGGAAATTTCACAGACGTCGACTGAGCTGATTAAACATGGGACGCTCTACTGAGGTACGCCAACAAGCGATTACTAACGCGCTAGCTCATCAAAGTCGCTGTATAACAAAATTACAATCACTATTGCTACTCATCTACAACTTTTCATACTCTAATTGACCTTCCAGCTTCTTGGCCTCACTTACCTTTCGAACGGCCTTCATCAAGTCATTCTGAACAATATAATCCCGATCATCTCGAATCGCAAAGAACCCAGCCTCAGTGACCACATTTCGAATATCGGCACCATTGAACCCGTCACTCATCTTAACGACTGCCTCATAATCGATCTCTCCTTGTTTGGCAACCTTAGACGCATGGATCTTGAAAATCTCCAATCGGCCAACTTCATTAGGCAATGGGATCTCAATCTTCCTGTCCAATCGACCAGCCCGCAACAAAGCCGGGTCCAATGTGTCTGGCCGATTTGTAGCCATGATGATTTTAGTCTTGCCCAAGTAGTCAAACCCGTCCATTTGGTTCAGCAGCTCCATCAGTGTTCTCTGGATCTCTCGATCTGCAGAAGTACCCTCCGAGAACCGTCTTCCACCAATGGCATCGATTTCGTCCATGAAAATGATACAAGGCTCGTGCTCTTTGGCGTAGCCGAACATTTCCCGTACCAGCCGTGCTGATTCACCAATGTATTTATCTACAATAGCTGATGCTGGAGAGAAGATGAAGTTGGCTCCGATGGTGGCTGCTACGGCTTTGGCCAACAGAGTCTTACCAGTACCTGGAGGTCCGTACAGAAGCACACCCTTGGGGGGTTTGATGCCGACTCGCATAAATAGTTCTGGGTTCTTGAGGGGCAATTCAATGACTTCTCGAAGCTCTCGAATCTGCTCGTTGAGACCACCAATGCCACCGAACGTGAGTTCGCCTGGTTCGAAGGTGGTCATGTTGTAGACCAATGGGTCGACTTCTCGAGGTAGAATTCTCATGATTGTGAGGGTGGTCATGTCCAACGACACTCGCACACCTGATTTCAGGGCCTCTCGCTTGATAGCATTACGGCATCCCACAATGTATCTTGGGCCGTTTGCAGCCTTTACGATGAATCGTTCTTCATCTAGTCGTTTCAACACCTCTCCGATTATTTGTCCCACGCTTTGTAATGCTTTGATGTCCTGTCAAAGTTAGTAATGCTTCCAATCTCACTGCCTGGCCATGGATCTTTGTTACTTTCTAAACAAACCTCACGGCCAAGCTACACTGTACTCAACTGCACTAAGGTGCATACATACGTCTTCGGTCTTTTGAAACTGCTTCTCCAAGTTCCTAATATCCAATCGCAGCTCCTTCAGCTTCGCATCCCACTCACGATGATCCTTCAACTTGCGCTTGAAGTCCTCCAACGCCTTTTCTCGTTCTGGATCCACCTGGGAGGATGATTCAGCCTGATGGCCCTGTTCAGACTCCAATGCCTGCAACAATGGATCTTGTTCTTCTGCCATTGTGTGTATATATGTGTTAATATAGAAGTGAGAAGAAAGATCGGTTCGGTGGTGTTTTTGTGGCGAAAACAAATCTCCCAGCGCTGCAGTAGTAATAGTACCAGTAGTAGTGCGCGCCCAAAAAAACTTCACCACTCTCAAATATCACCAAATTCCAGGTCACGAGACATAAAATCCAGAAGACTAACTGATGGAATTTCACGCAATTGTACTATGTGGAGAGGGCCAGCGGCTCGCTCCCGTGAGTGGACCAGGAGGCATCCCAAAAGGGCTGCTTCCTGTAAACAACAAACCAATGGTCTCATACGTGCTGGACTGGTGTATTGACGGGAATTTCAAGGACATAACGGTGGTCTCTCCCTCAGAGGACGCACCAGAATACAAGGCATATATCGAAAGTGCATATGCCGGAGGAGCCAGTGCTGGCAAGCACCCGGTAATAGAAGTAACTGGGATTGATGCCAGAACCACCGGCGAGGTTATTGGCCAGTTGCGATCCAAAATCGATTCAGACTTTGCCGTTTTGCCCTGTGATGTGATCACTACGATTAAGGCCCAAACGTTGATTGATGCGCACAGGAAACGGGATGATAACAATACTCTGATTTCCGGCATTTACTACAAGAATAGACTAGAAAACATTGATAAAAAGTCGTTGACCTCAGACTACATTGTGCATACCCCACTGACTGATAATCCCCCTACTCTGTTGGATGTGCTGGATCGAGAAGCAGTGTCCACCAAAAAGATGATGGAGATGAGAATGGGGATGATCTGGAAGTACTCCAACACTGTTGTGTCGAGTAATTTCCTGACATCAGCGATCTACCTGTGTTCCAAAAGACTGTTGCAAGTTCTGGACCAAGACATCAAATCGTGGAACGACAAATCGTGGCATAAGGTAGTCCGAGATGTGGCACGACGGTCTTGGAAGCATACTGAGCCTAGAGAGACTGTGACGATGCGGCTGTTGTGTGATGACAAGAAGAGCGAGAAGGAGAAGGAGAAGGAAAAAGAGACTGGAGATGAGCCTACCATTATTCGGTCGAATAATCTAAGTGCATATATGGAGGCGAATCGGTATATTCTGAAGCAGAATGCCCGGGTCAATGCTACCTCTGGTGCTACTCAAAAATCGAAGAGTAGCAGCAATAGTAGCCAAGGTCCTGGTCCAGCTACTGTGGGTGCTGATTCCACTGTAGGGAAAGACACGACATTGGGCGAAAAGAGCTCAGTGAAGCGGTCTGTTGTGGGTAATGGATGTACTATCGGGAAGAAGTGTAGGCTCACTGGATGTGTGATCTTGGACAATGTGACGATTGAGGACGACGTCATACTGGAAAACTGCATCATTGGTAAATCATCGACGATTCAAACCAAGGCCAAACTGACTTCGTGTAATGTCGAGGGCAATTATAATGTAGCAAAGGGTTCCCAGGCTAAGAATGAGACGCTCCAGAAGCTGACGCTTGGTGGGTTTTCTGACGACGAGACCAGCTCTGGGTCGGATTCTGAGACTGATGACGAGGACGGATCTGACTGGGGGGTTGATGAAGAGGACGATGAGGAGCTTGACAATGACGATGGGTTGTTTGATCGGTGATTAGTGTAGTAGTGTTAGGTGGTGAATAAAACGTCTTGAAATTAGTAGTCTATTAGAGAGTATCGACCGTGCTCTAATCAACGGATAATTTAGCAGAACTTTGACTCTCTGAGCTTTATTGACGTTGAAATTGAAAACTAGAGTGTATTGGCCATCTCATCTATTTAGCAACGAATTGTATATATCTATTTAGTATCGAACTGTATATACCTGGGATGTAGCGCCTGTGGTACTACTAATGATTATCCATTTTCCCTTTGCCTTCGTACTAATGGCCCCATGAAGGAGGCACTATAATCCTCTATGCTCAATCAACAGTGACTGCCAGAATTATTCTGCATCGGTAGTAGCACTGAGAATACCAGAAAGTTCCCCGTAAACATACCCCATTCTTGGAATTGAATTTCCCCTCTATGTGTCAGAATTAAATCAAAATTGCTGGTAATTACTCAAAGTTACTAATTCCCTAAAGATGCCCCATCATTCGTGTGGTTCTTCTCCTTAACCAAGCTGATCAAGTTAATCAGGCGACCCCGCTCACCTCTAAATCCATAGTGACTCTTCACACGACACTCACGCACAAAATTTTCCAAAACTCCAAAATTTTTTTTCCACCTCCACACTTTTTAGCAGAAAGACCAAGGAAAAAAAACTAAAAAATGGCTACAAAAGGCGAGGCTAAGACCCTCGTTATGGAAAATACTGCCAGACGAGATGAACTCATCGCTGCAGAAAAAAAGTACCAAAAAGCCTGGGCCGATGAACATGTGTTCGAAGTCGATGCACCCATAGAACCAATGTCCGAGGAAGAACTACATCAGAAATATCCAAAATTCTTCGGTACAATGGCTTACCCCTACATGAATGGTGTCCTCCACGCAGGTCACTGCTTCACTCTATCAAAAGTCGAATATGCCACAGGGTTTGAACGAATGATGGGCAAAAAGGCCCTATTCCCCCTCGGATTCCACTGCACAGGTATGCCTATCAAGGCTAGTGCAGACAAAATTGCTCGAGAAATTGAGCAATTCGGCAGCAATTTCGAAAACTGTCCGGCTGATGAGGATGAGGAGCAGGAAGAAGAAGAAAAACCAAAAGCTGCCAAGGATGACATCTCCAAGTTCACCACGAAAAAATCCAAAGCTGCTGCCAAACAAGGTCGATCTAAGTACCAGTTCGAAATTATGGCTCAATTGGGAATCCCAAAGGAAGAGGTCGCCAAATTCGCTGATCCAGTTTATTGGTTGACCTACTTTCCTCCATTGTGCCAGGAAGACTGCAATTCCTTTGGGGCCCGAATTGACTGGCGACGATCCATGATCACTACCGATCAGAATCCTTACTACGATGCTTTCGTAAGATGGCAGATGAACAAGCTGAAAGCCTCCGGTAAAATCAAGTTCGGTGAACGACACACAATCTACTCTGCTAAAGACGGCCAACCATGTATGGACCACGACCGTTCCAGCGGTGAAGGTGTAAACCCACAGGAATACACTGGCATCAAGATCAAGGTCACTGACTGGGCTGATTCTGCCAAGCCAATCATTGAGGCCAATGGCTTGACCGGCAAGAACGTATACTTGGTTGCTGCCACTTTGCGACCAGAGACTATGTACGGTCAGACCTGCTGCTTTGTAAGCCCAAAGATCAACTATGGGGTCTTTGAGGCCAAAGATGGCGAGTACTATATCACAACCGAAAGAGCATTCAAAAACATGTCCTTCCAAAACTTGACTCCTAAACGTGGTGAGTATAAGCCAATATGCAAAATCTCTGGTGACGTTATGATTGGTAGCAAGATTAAGGCTCCGCTAAGTGTACACCCAGAATTGCGTGTTTTGCCCATGGACACCATTTTGGAGAAGAAAGGTACTGGTGTAGTCACTTGCGTGCCATCTGACTCTCCAGACGATTATATCACCACCCTCGACTTGCAGAACAAGCCAGAGTATTACAAGATTGAGAAGGAATGGGTATCTCCGGAACTTGTAGAAATGATTGAAACCCCTACCTACGGAAAACTCACTGCTAAGACTCTGTGCGAACAACTCAAAATTAAATCTCCAAAAGACCGAGAAAAGCTGGCCACAGCCAAGGAAACTGCATACAAAGAAGCATTTTTCAAGGGTACTATGTGCATTGGTAAGTATGCTGGCGAGGCTGTCGAGGCCGCCAAACCAAAAGTGCGAGACGACTTGGTTGCAGCTGGAGAAGCCTTTGTATATAGCGAACCAGAGGGTGTGGTCATTTCACGATCTGGTGATGAATGTGTTGTTTCTTTGGAAGATCAATGGTACATGGACTATGGTGAACCGGAATGGAGAGCTCAAGCTGAGGAATGCCTTAAAAACTTGAACACCTATTCCAACGAAACTCGACACGGATTCGAAAAAGTTTTGGGCTGGTTGAAGAACTGGGCCCTTTCCAGATCTTATGGATTGGGCACCAAGATCCCTTGGGACCCTAAGTATCTTGTAGAATCATTGAGTGATTCAACTGTGTACATGTCTTACTACACAGTCTCTCACCTCTTGCACAAGGACTTTTACGGTAAACAGGTTGGCCCATTGGGTATCAGTGCCGAAGATATGACTGACGAAACCTGGGATTATATCTTCCATATCTCTGATGAAGCTCCATCTCACATCAACAAGGACCATCTTGCCAAGATGCGACGAGAGTTTGAATTCTTCTATCCATTGGATGTTCGAGTGTCTGGTAAGGATTTGATCCCAAATCATTTGACTTTCTGCATCTACGTCCATACCGCTCTCTTCCCAAAACGATTTTGGCCAAAGGGTATTCGAGCCAACGGACACTTGATGTTGAACAATGAAAAGATGTCCAAGAGTACTGGTAACTTCATGACATTGAAGCAGGCCGTTGAGAAGTTTGGTGCTGATGCCACTCGAATCGCCTTGGCTGATGCTGGTGATACTTTCGAGGATGCCAACTTCGATGAAGCTAACGCTAATGCTGCTATTCTGCGGTTGTTCAACTTGAAGGAATGGATTGAAGAAGTCACTAAACCAGAAGCCAAGTTGCGAACTGGGGATCGATCTGCTGACAATTTCTTCTTCGATGCTGCATTTGAAAACGAAATGAACGAATTGATCGAAAAGACCCGGGATGCATACCATAACGCTTTCTACAAAACCGCTTTGAAGTCTGGTTTGTTTGACTTCCAGGCTGCTCGAGATTACTACCGAGACTGTGCCAACCAGTCGATTGGCATGCACAAGGATCTTGTCATGCGATACATCGAAGCTCAGGCATTGATGCTTTGTCCAATTGCTCCACATTTTGCTGAATACATTTGGCGAGAAGTTTTGGGTAATAAGACCACTGTCCATGATGCTGCATTCCCTAAACTTTCCAAGCCAGTCGATAAGGCCACTACAGATGCTTTGGCCTACGTGAGGGAGGTCGCTCGTAATGTACGAGAGATTGAGGGTGTCAACATGAAAAAGAAGAAGAAGGGTCCATCCTTCGATCCAAAGGCTCCATCAAAGCTCAGCTTCTATGTTGCTCCAACTTTCCCAGATTGGCAAGATCAGTATATTGATCTAGTACGAGAGCAGTTCAGTAATGTCAGTCTGGATATCACTAATGACTTGAAGCAACAAGTTGGCAAGTTGGGTGATGTCAAGAGAGGTATGCAATTCATCAACTATTTGAAGCAAAGATTGCTCGGAGGTGAGGCTGCTGAAATCGTGTTCAACCGTGAGTTGACTTTTGATGAACAGGCTACTATTAAATCTGTTCTGGCTCTTTTGGCCAATGCTCCTGCTGGTACCAATGTCACTGAGACTGAGGTGGTGATTTTGTCTCACGATCGAAGTGAAGGCACCAACTTGTTGACTGGTGAAAAGGTTGATTTGTCAGGTGTTTCAGTCAAGTCTATTCAGGATCCTGTTCCTGGGCACCCGAGTGTTGGTTTGGTCAATCTGTCGCCGTCATCTTAAAATGGCTTGTATATCTGTAGGTGAAGTAATATCTGATTAGAAGAATAAATTAGCAAACAATAACATAATTTCCAGACAAAGGTAACGTTGTCGTCCTCAAGGGGTGACAAGTCTTCAACCGGGTTACCAGATTGGCATCGTGTTGGTGGTAACAAATGCAACCGCCATAGATATATATATAGTTATACTAAGAGGGGTCGATGAAGTGCAATAAAATTATTAAAGAAATGATCACTTGGGGGTTAATAAAATACAATAAATTAAATTACAAACTAAATATCAATAGTCTACACTTCTCCTCATGTATCTGCCTGATCTTCGTCTGCTTGAAGTAATTTGGCGCTTTTTTAACAGTGTCTGGAGCATCATCGCGTTTCCTCAGATCTTCTGGGGATTGTATTGTAATATGCACTTTTCTCGGATTGAAGAACTTCTCATTCCACACCTTAGCCAATTCCTGAGCCTTTCTGGTACTCTTCCTCCCCAATCTCCGCTTCAAAGCCCTGCTAGAAGCTCCAGCATCTCGTCCCAGCATCCCTACGTATACCCACATCTTTTGTGGGCCCAACTGCGATTGGACCATACAAATGTCTTCAATAAACCTTTTCCAGTCCTGATCATCTATGGAATGCGACTTTAGAGCTTCTGGAAAGCATGGTGGAAAACCTTTACTCATTTGTTCGTGAAGAGCGTACATCACTAGCGGGTCGAAAGACTCTGCCTCGTTGATGAGCCGTAGGGGCTTGCTGAACTGTGGAGGCTCTGGATCTAACGGGTCGGCTCTCCTCTGTTTGTCCTTAACTTTGAGATCGAATTCTACACGAGCGGCAGAGGCCCCTGGCCCGAAAAGAGCTCTCAATTCCGATTCTTTGTACCTTGGAGTGTCGTTGTCGTTATAATTCCCATCTTCACTATCACTATCATCGTAATTGTCATCATCACCATTCTCTTTATTATCACTGTGGTGGGTGTTTCCAAGGTTTGAGTTTTTGAGTTTAGTGGTATCCAAATTGTACTTCAGAGCCAGGTTTTCATCTTCATCACTAGAATCACCATCCTGAACATGTTCCTGTAGAGCACGTTGGACTGCTTTTATGTCTTTGTTTTGTGGCTCTTGTACACCGGTGGGTTGAATATCTCTAAAGGGATTGTTAGACTGCATTTTTTTTCCCCTGGAATTTTGATAATTATACTGTATCGTCTCAAGCCTCGGTGACTAGAATTAATTAGGATGCAGATCTAGTCTGTGTTTTATATACTTCTTCTACTGCCAAGCAGGACAAAAGTTCCCCGGAGCTGGAGTGGCTCGGGCGCAGGGCGAATAGGTTCATCTGCTTGGGACGAGAGACATGATCCACGTGATTTGCTATAAAATGACGGAGTGGATATTGGCCTGAGACCAATCCAACAGAACTCTTTTCTGGATACTAAACTACGAGATTAGAAAGAAATTATTGCGGTGAATGTTTGTAGATGCCCAAATAATGCTACCAGAATTATGAAATTTATATAAGTTCTCCATGTTGATTTCTATAGCACATGTTAACAGCAATTGCTAGCTCTCCCAGCTATTCATATCAAAGATAAGCATTCTGCAAACCTCGCTACTGAGATCTGTATACTTTGCCTGATCTAGCCATGAAGGTCTCCTCTGTATCCGTTCCGGGACGTCTTCGCCTCCTCGTTCTCGAAGATCATCCGGTGTCTGAAGCACGATATGGATCTTTCTGGGGTTGAAAAACTTCTCGTTCCAAACCTCAATGGCTCGCTGGGCATTTTGGTTTCCTGCCTTTCCAGCCAGTCGCTTAACATACTTAAGAAGTAGGCCGAAATCTCGGGGCATATCAAGTATCGCCAGCGCGACAAGCTTTTTGTACTTGCCCAGCTTTGCTTGGATGCAGCAAATATCTTCAATGAATCGCTTCCAGTCTTCAGGAGAAACTCCACGCTTTTTCAATGGCACTGGGAAGCATCCGGGAAATCCATGCCGTAAATGCTCTCGTAGAGCATACATGACCATTGTTTTGAATGGATCTGAGTTCTTTAAACGAGACTCCAGGTTCCGAGGTACAGGTTTCTGGAATTGTGGAGGTTCAGGATTCAACGGATTTTTTCTTCTGTTGTTATCTTTGATCTTGTATTCGAATTCGACAAGCTGGACAGCCTCTCCTTTCGGGAAAATTGGTAGCAAGTTGTGCTCCTGGTAGGGCGGAGTGTTTTCAACCTGTGCTTGAGAGTATTTCTTTCTGGTAATTTTATCGTTATCGTCATCTGTGATTGCCATTTTTTTTTATTGGTACTAGAAGATGCTGATGAAAGTATACGTCAGCCGTTCCAACGGCTGGTTTATATATTTCGAAAGAAGCTCTAAGACAGCGATATATAACGTGACCGTTATAGTGAGCCATCATGTGGCTGAAGCCGGGGGCAGTCGTTATCGAGGTTGCTTCTTGCAACTAGAGCAACGGAATGGAAAACACATCAGACATCTATGACTCCGCAGTTATTGAGACAATAAAAGTGGGATTTCTTGTCTTGCAATTATCTACATGATTCTTTGAAAGCTATTCGGTCGAAAGTTGAAAGGGGTTCAGCCGCTTCTATGAGCAGGTTTTTGACTTTTTACGCGGCTGAACTTCCGGTCCGCCCACCTTATCACGAGATTGAAGAATACAAAAAAGCTTGGTATTCAGTGTTGTAGAACCGAACTTGGACTGACAAGAGGATGTAAACTTACTGAAATTATTTTTGGTCAGTGTCAAGGAGCGCTATAATGTCGATTGTCTGAATATGCAACTGTGGTTTGGCGAATCAGCTCTGGATGGTCAACCACTACCGACTGAGTCTCAGCCCCGTATCGTAGAGCTCCTACCTGCGGTTTCTGATAGAGCTGTTTTGTCTAGCATATTATTTTGTCGATATAAGTAAATATCTATGTTTTCCTACTCTATAAGTGATTGTCGCCCACCATTCGCAGGATCTAGTGGAACTGCACTGCCTTTCTTTTGTCGTTCGACTCCAGTATTTTCCCATTTTTTGTCGTTCAATTCCAGTATTTACTGTTGATATTGTGGCATCTCATGACAATTCTCGCACAACAGACGATGGTAATCTAACCCCCTGCCAATTAGCAGTATACGTTGGTCAGGTCCTATATCACTTTGTGACCCATCACTTTACTGGCTATTGGCGCCCACAATTATTTTGTGACTTATCACACTCATGACTAATACATACGCTAGCGATTACGTAGTAAAGAAAAAAAATTTCCTCTCCCTCTCAAATAGGAAAGTGTCATTCCTGATCCGATCAAACCTGTCCGAAGCGGCACACCCCAACAATCAAATCGGAGGAAACAGAGCAGATATGTACGAAGAGTGCAAATCTCTAGTTGTGGATGGACCATTTATATACAATTGTTTAGAATTGATCGACCTCCAGCGAGCTACAAACTGGCTAGTCTCTTAGAACGTGGAATCATTTGCCCAAATGTATTTTCTTAGTGAGCTCACAAGTCTCTAACTTTACCTGTCATATTTCAGCTAATTGCAGTTACGAGGGCCGAGGTGCAGAGAAGGAGGATAAGCGAATCGGGATCCAGCTCAGTGCAGTCACAGCCTGGAACCAGACACGAAAGGAAAGCACACACTAGGTGCATGAAGATGAGCTTGGCCACTCGGCTTGCCGTTGGTTATACTTAGAATGGAATACTGGCTCTTTTTACGTGGAATGTGGAATCGCCAAAGGTGAGGGACTTATGGAGACCACCGAGAAGGCTAATCTCAAATACTACCGACTAAAAGAACATAACTTTATAAATCACAAAGATTTATATTTAAATAGAAGACCAAATATGAATTGAGCACTCAATACCAGTTCTACTATAAACCACTCACTCCTTTTTCATTTTTCGCATAACCCGAAGAATCTTGCAGTTGTATAGGGTCTCGCGCACACATAACAAGGCACAGATCGACTTTTTTAATAGTATTTAAGTCCTTTTCGCCGTTCGAGATTTTTCCCCCTTTTTCCTCCAAATTTTTTTCTACTTATTCTCTACATATACGATTAAGAGTAGCACAAGCATATCCATCCATCTAGCTATATATGAATCATTTTCGCCTAGTGAGAACATAACACAGATAACGAAGACGTGTGATAGAAGGACATTATTATTAGAGAGGACCGGCTATTATTCAAACATAATACTCACTCAAAAATGAGAGCCGTACAGCTAACATGGGTCTCTTTGCTAGTGGTTTTCGCTCTCATGACAATATCATATTCCATTTCAGGACCCTTATATACCCAAAACAACAACAGATATCGCGAATTGAGCTTTAGAAACGTGCATAAAAGTGGCAACCGCGGTGGTCGTATAGTAGACAACAATGGTGGCCAGCTGCTGCATCCTAATCTGGTCAACAACCAATCCCCAGTGAGCAGCACTAGTAAAGAGTCTTCAAAACGGGCCAAAATCCGGTCCATTCTCTACTCTCTATCAGTGAATACGCTTATTTCGATGGACAAGTCTACAATTTCGATTTGGCAGTCCACGAAATCGGCGAGACAGACAGTATCTGCTCTGTACGCCAAATATATTTACGACCAGATCATGCCACAAGGCACACAAGATAACAAAAACAAGCATATTTATGAAATCAACGACCTCCACTACTCCTTTTTTAATGACCACCATAATGACGAATTTAACGAAAATAACGATACCTGTACCACCAGTATTAGACATGACGATCGAATGTGTACTTACCGGGGACACAAATACGAAAAGCAGCAGCAGACTGCACGGCCCAACTGGACTACCAGTAAGGTGAACTCTCCGGGGGCCCTGGCTGTTTTGCTGCTACTTCTTGCATTTCTTTAGTTCTGTATATGTAGATCTAGACTCACACCACCGATAGTAATATAGACATATTCCATTTATTAGAGTTCGGGTCATGTTGCGGTAGCATTTATAATGTGTTGGCATAACGTGGTGGACCTTTGGTTCAATCTGGCATAGCGTGGTGGACCTTTGATTCGATCGGACATAACAAGAATGGATCTCTAGTTTTAAACAGTGGTGGTTAACCCAGAAATGTACTAGAGAGACAACGTTGTACTCAAGAACGCTGTATGAATAGTACTATTACAAAAAATGCAAAATGCAAACTATAGTAAAAGAAATAAACCAAACTACAGAAAACGACTACGGTCGGCGACTGTAGTGACCAAAGACTATAACCACCCATCACGCCGCGCCCCGTGCGGCTCGCGATCGTAGCTCCTTAATACTCCCTAATACACCCATTCGCCTATCTTTTCCAACCGATCCTTACTCATAGAGACAAATTCCTTTGGAGCAACATCTTTTATTTCTGCAAAACCCACGCCAGGAGCACCCAGTAAAGTCTCGAACACCTCAAACTCAGGCATCTGCTCTTTGAACCGGCTCAGTTTGCTCTTGTCGTCATCCAAAACAAGCGTAATGGCACATCCACCTCCTCCAGCACCTGTTAGCTTGGTCTCCCCCAAGCCAAGCACGTCGCTGTTACTTCTGACTCGTTCCAAGGCAGGGTGTGACACACCAATCGATACCAACAGCCCGTGGTTCAACCGGATCAATTCTGCCAGCTTTCGCGATAAATCTTCCGCACTACCAACTTCGGTACTGTTCATTAGTCCATAAGTTTCGTCTACTAGATTCCCCATAGCATCCAAAATAGGGTTCATAACCTTAGGCAGCCGCACCAATTGCTCACCCACATTGGAAACAAGCTCCAAAGTCCGCCGTGGGACTTTGGTGTTCGTCAGCATGAGCTTCATGGGTGGGAAGTTTTCCATGCTAATTAGCTTAGCTGGTTGCCGCTGGTAGTATACTGCACCGCCCTGAGTAGCCACAGCATTATCGATGCCCGATGGATTGCCATGGATGGTTTTCTCACCCAAAAACGACCATCCATTGACCGTATCAAACCCAGTCTCCCGACCACTCAATTTTAACAGAGATGCACTCACACATACCGAATAAGAGGCTGAGGAGCCTAGTCCAGCACTAACTGGTAGTAGTGACCGAACCGTAAATGTGCGGGCTGGGGTTTTGTCCCTAGAGCAGATTGAGCAGTAGAGGTACAAGAAAGTGAGCGATGCATCATGTTGGTACGAATTAGTGATTTCCTTCAGGAGCTCTTTCAGCTTGCCTAGTAGCTCAGCATCCAGTTCTTTCTCAGGATCACGATACTCCGCCCTGAACGGGAGTTCTGAGATCTTCCAGCTGTGGGCGAAATCCATGTTGACTAGATTCAAGGTCACTTCGTCCTCCTTTTCGGGTTCACTCACCAACGTATATGTACGAAGACCAACAGCTGCAGCAATTGCCGGTCTGTTGTGAACAACTGAGTGTTCACCAAACAAAATAACTTTTCCAGGAGCACTTACGGTGAACGACATTTTCCTAGTGTATATGGATATGAAAGTTTTTTCCTCCTGCACAGAAAGAAGAGATGTGGAAGTGTCAGAGAGGCACTGCTAAACGAGATTGATTAGTGTACTCACACAATGCGGTGACAGTAAAAAAGAAACGTAGTAGTGAACGGAAAACGGAAAATGGATTTATTATCATGTCATGTTTGTACCCTCCTAAGTATACCGGTGGGCGGCGCGGCCACCGACTGAAAAATTAATCCTAAAAAAAAAAAAAAAAAAAAAAAAAAAAAAATTTTAGAAAAACCGAGATCTATCAACGGCCGGAAAACTTTATATCACCATCATCACCTATCAACGCCGCAATGGATAGACAAGTAAAAATCCAGCTGGTCACAAGAGCTGAAGAGCTCAAAGTGCCGGATGCTCCAATCTATGCCCCAGTGTCACTAAAGAGATACGGGCTCTCTGAGATTGTAAACCAGCTCCTGGAATCAGAAAAACCAATCCCATTCGATTTCCTGATCGATGGCCAACTGCTTAGATCTTCTCTAGACGACTACCTGACATCAAAAGGCATCAGCTCAGAAACCACTCTGACTCTGGAGTACACCAGATCAATTCTCCCACCGTCTTTCCTAGCCTCATATACTCACGAAGACTGGGTCTCTGCGTGCCATGCCATCAAGGACACAATCGCAACAGGATCCTACGACGGGGTAGTCAGACTCTGGAACCAATCTGGCCAGGTAGAAAAGTCTCTTTCGGGACATAACGGTGCCGTAAAGGACGTGAAATGGGTCAGCAAGTCGAAGCTTGTCTCTGCCAGCTCGGATCGATCTTTGCATCTATGGAATATTGACAGTAACAAAAACGGATCAATAGCAGCTATTTTGCAGGGCCATACCGCATCTGTAGACACCTTGGCCGTCAACAAAGAGCATGTGGTTTCTGGATCTGCTGATACCACTCTCAAGGTCTGGTCAAGCAATGTGAAAGACTTGCCAGAAGTTGAGCCTTCAGCCGCAGAACTCGAATCCAAATCAACTGCGTCAAGAAAGAGAAGAAAACTACTAGCAGCATCCAAGGAAGGACGGACTCGAGGATTCCTTTCGTCTCTTTCTGGCCATTCTAGCCCAGTCACGGGAGTCACTTTCCATCCAACTGACAATCATGTAGTGTACTCTGTCTCTCAGGATCACACTATCAGAACCTGGGATTTGACAAGCTCGCGATTAATCGACACAAAGACCACTTCATTCCCGCTATTATCTATCGCTACTCTGGCTAAAGGTTTGATTGCCTGTGGGTCTTCAGCTAGACATATCACTTTGCATGATCCTCGGTCTACAACCACTACTACTCAACAGCAGCTCATTGGACACTCCAACTTTGTGGTCTCGTTGTGCCAATCGCCTACTAATGATAACTTATTCACATCGGCTTCTCACGATGGGACATGTCGTATCTGGGATGTTCGATCTACCAGAGCCGCATTCACAATTACTCGACAATCTGGCGAGTCTCCTACTGCGGTTTATGACGTTGATTGGCATTCTGACATTGGTATTATTTCAGCAGGACGGGACAAGAAGTTGCAGATTAACCAGGCCAGTCAATTTTAGTTCTGTATTTTAGGTGTTTTCATCTTCCGTTGAAATTATGTATTAATTTTTGATCTCCAGTAAAGTTATGTACGAATTTGTTGGTTTTCCAGTTAAGCCATGTATTAATTGTTGGCCTTCTAATGATGTATTAATGGTTGGTCTTGTAATAAAGTTATGTATTAATTCTTTTTTCTCCCATTACTAGTCCTAAATTGAAGGCTGAAAAAGTTCTAACCTATATACGCAATGTAGTATATTATATTAAAAAAAAAAAAAAAAAAACAGAGTACATATATATCGTCAACACATTTACTCGACAGTCACAGACTTTGCCAAGTTTCGTGGGAAATCCACATCGATTCCCTTCTTTACAGCTAGCCAGTAACTAGCAAGTTGTAATGGGATAACGTTCAACAGCCCTTGCAAACAGTCCACAGTAATTGGTACTTGCAAGGTCTTGTATTTTTCAAATTGCTGTTCAGATCCTTCATTGCAAATGACAATTGGCTTACCAGATCTAGCACTGACTTGCTCGACGGCACTCATGACCTTAGGGAAAAGAGAGTCTCGAGTAGCCATGACAATAATTGGCAAGTTCTCATCAACCAATGCCAAAACACCGTGCTTCAATTCACCAGCCAAAACACCTTCACTATGCATATAAGAAATTTCCTTAATCTTCAAAGCACCTTCCAAAGCGGTAGCATGTTGATAACCTCGTCCCAATAACAACAAGGATTTTTGATCAGACAACATAGTATCACACATTTCCTTGATGCTGTCGTTCAACTTCAAGACGGTTTGGATTTGTTCGCTGATTTTGCTCAGACCTTGGATGATTTCTTTTCTTCGCTCGTGCTTGGAGATTCGATCGTCAGACAGACTCAATGCCATCATAACCAATGCAATGTACTGAGAGGTGTAGGCCTTGGTACTGGCTACACCGATTTCTGGACCGGCGTTGATATGGACACCACAGTGGGTTTGACGAGAGATGGAGGAACCCACACTGTTGACAATACCGACAGTCAGTGCTCCACGTTCTAAACAGTGTTGCAGGGCCAGGATAGAATCAGCGGTTTCACCAGATTGAGACACAAACACACAAGTGTCATCTCTGAATACTGGACTCTTTCTGTCCAAAAAGTCAGAGGCTAATTCGACAGCGACTGGTAGTTCGGTCAATTCTTCAAAAATGGACCGCACGGCCAAACAAGAATGATATGATGTACCACATGCAATCATGATCAGTCGTCGACATCGACGGATTGAAGTTAAGAAAGATCTCAGCCCACCAAGTTGGATGGTATTTTTCTCAAAGTCGACACGACCTCGCATTGTGTTAATGACAGATTCTGGTTGTTCAAAAATTTCTTTTTGCATAAAGTGGTCGAAGGAACCTTTCATGATCTCGGCAAGCTCCATTTCTAGAGTTTGGATAGATCGAATAGTGGAAGCACCTGCTTCTCGTCGAGCTCGGTGGATGTGCAGCTCACCATCATAAATATGGGCGATATCATCGTCTTCCAAGAATAGAACCTTTTTAGTGTGTTCAACTACTGCGGCTGGGTCGGAGGCCAAAAAGAATTCGGCAGGCATTGGTACACCTTCTTCAGACAGGAAAGCTCGAGATTGAGAGTGATGTAGCTTATCACTTGCAGGAACACCAGCGGTGGCACCACCAACGGACAAGAAATCGCCACCAGCATTGCCATTGGCGGCTTCTTCAGCAACGTCTGGGAATTCTACATCTACAAAGTCGACTTTTAGTTTCTTTTCAGTCTTGACTCCGACAAGTAGTGGGGAGCCTTTTTTGGTAGCTACCAGCTCATTAGGATAGTGCACCGACTTGATCAACAAACCATAGGCACCTTCTAGTTCATTCACAACGAGTTTTGCCAATTGGCTGAAATCAAGATTGGCAGATTTGTTTGAATCGTACACGAATTTGACTAGTTTGGCGATGGCCTCTGTATCAGTTTCTGATTCAAATTTGTAGCCCTTGGATTCAAGCAAATGTCGGATTTCTCTGAAGTTGGTGATGATACCGTTGTGTACTACTGTGAATTCATTGTTGACGTCGGAACGTTGTGGATGACAGTTGATGGTCATTGGGGTACCGTGGGTTGCCCATCGAGTGTGGGCGATACCGGCATGGCAATCGAACATTTGGTCATTGTTTGGCTTTGCATCTTCAATTACTTTTCGCAATGCGGCAACTTTTCCGACTTGACGGTAAATGTTGACTTTTCCCTCGGCGTCACCATCGATTGCGATACCACTGGAATCGTAACCACGGTATTCTTGTCTTTGCAGACCTTCGAGCAGGGTGCTTAAAATGTTTCCTCTAGATTGAGGGACCAAATAGTTGATATAGCCAAAAATACCACTACAGTTTTGTGCGAGTTAGCGCCAGCGTCTGGGTTGAAAAAAAAAACAACAACAAACAAATAAACAAATAGACAAAAAAAAAAAAAGAAAAAAATTAAGAATAGAACTAGAACTAGTAAACATACCACATTGTTTAATTATAATAAAAAACGAATGAAATAGAAAAAGAATTCAAAAAAAAAAAAAGGAGAAAGATTAGTATAGCAACAGATGTGTAAGGAGAAATAAAATAGGAAAGGAAAAGGAAATCAGGAAAATCAATCGTTTATATATTCGCTAGGGTTAGGGCTCTCTTCTTTGCCCTAGCCCTCTCTACTGTAAGACTGTTTTAAAGTAAACAAAAAGTAAAATAAGGAGGTGTTTTTTGTGGCGCTTCAAACCGAACCGAAGCCCTAAGCGTCAGGTATATGTCTCTAACATAACTCGTCGAGCCCGTAATTAATAGAAACTCCTACTAAACTAACCAGAAAAAAAGCGCATGTATGTCCACATGGGGGGTCGCGCCCCGCGTCTCTGTGCAGAGATTTGGACAAAAATAGCAACAACACAACAAAAGGAAGCTAGGAAGGATCGAGGGTGGGTCTCATCTGCGTGACCAGATTTACCCATTGTTTTGCAAGCGTGCTGGTTACATCATTGGAAGGTCTATTTAAAGTGTGATATAAGGCGCTGTGTGTGAGATGAGGCAAATGTTTTGGGTCGCATTATGCTTTGTCGGGCTGTTTGTGTTAATTTGGAGTCCGGTAGGATGGCTCTGGAAATGACTATGGAACTGAGCTCAGGAAAAGGGCAGAGACTCTGGAATTTGAGCTCACAGGATATTGGGCAGAGACTCTGGAATTGAGCTCCTGGGAAATGGACAGACCCTGGAATTAAGCTCAGGAAGGGCAGGGCCAGAGAGGAATCCCAAACCCAACTGATTGATAAGCAATAGATCCATTAATTTCGTTATATAGAGGTTATAAATAAAAACACCTATCTGTTTCGTGATAAAAACCGTTGCCCTCGGTCATTCCACAGGTCGCCCGATCTAATATTAGATTTGGGCCGATCTGACAACAGGTCCAAGCCGAAATAGTGGCAGTAGCTCGAGGCTGACGGTCTCATAGGCTCGTCGTAGCTTTTGTCCGACATTGTGATAAACGACACGGCATCATCATCGTTGTCGTCGTGTTCATCGTCGATATTGTTGTCTTGTCCAGAATAATAGCTAGAGCCCATGTTGTTCCCAGTGGTCCGGTAGTAATTCTCTCTTCCCGTACCAACATGGCCATTCACCCCGATATTGGCCCTATTGTCTAGATTCCCATAACACGAGTAGTAGTCTCGCCGCCCTGGCTGTCTTCTACTGATCGCTGCTTGAGAGGTTTGAGATACAGATGCCTCTTCCCTGTGTCTACCCCATGTACTTTGAGCTGCAGTAGTACCAGCAGAAGGCAACTTGCCTTCTGCTCGTTCCATTCCACTAGCTCCGAGTCCCACGAGCCTGTCCGAGCTTTCATTAACCACGTGTAGCTTGGTCCTAGTCTCGTCGTAGCCGGGCAGCATGAACTCGTGGCCCTGGCCCACGGATTTCGATTTCTGATGCACATTTGCCGGCTGAGACTCATCAATAGCTGCCGTCCTAGTGCCGGTCTCTCCAGACGACGATGATGGATGTCCACCAGGCCGCCTAAACGAGCATTTCCGAGTATATATATCAGAGGCCTGCGCAACAGCTATGTTCGATTCTGATGCGTTTTTGCGATATCGCCCCATAGACCTAGCTCCCGGTGCAGTAGCCTGGTTGGTACAATCGGTACCGGGTCGTGCGGCTCCTCCTCCAGGGCCAGCCGCATGCTCCTTATTCAGGGGCTGTTGATCAGAGTAGCAATTCTTAATTCCATTCGACACATCAATCGATGAAACAGTTCGATGCTTCCCTGCGTTAGCGGATACCACGTTGGGATTCGAAATCACCCTGTGGGGTGGTACCTTCGGCGGGATACCTGCATCTATTGTAACGTCACCGGCCCTCAGTGTTACATCCATCAGTGCGGCTGGTTTTTTCATATCCACAGGAGTGGGTTCCAAACTATCGACATTACTACTGGCCTGTGAGTCATGCGAGCGGTGGCTTCGGCTATATTGTGGCCGTTGTTGGTCTGGAGGATGTGGTGCGAGAGAAGTCGCGGGCTGTTGCTGGAAAGCTCCACTGTTGTTGTGGATCCTGCTTGGCTTTGGAGGACTATTACTGCCAGACTTATCCAGTAAGAAGTCAAATTCCTTATTAGATGACACTGGAGACCCGCCAATGTCATAGCTATTGCGGGTTGTCGTTGCAGAAAATGACTTGGATCTGGCTCTATGGAGTCCAATGGCTTGGTTATTTTGCTGCTGCTGCTCGGTGGTGAAAAATTCATTATCTTGCACTCGAATGGCTGGTGGCTGGTCGTTGATACGCATAGACTCGAAGCCAGGCTGAAGATCCGGCGGCAAGTGCGGAACCGGCGGAGGCGTTGGCGATCCGTTTGAAGAAGAAGACTTGAACAGAGTCGAGAGCCGTTTCAGTCCAAAGTCCATAGACTTTGTTCTCTTCCTGCTTCTCTGGAATTGCTGCTGCTGGTGATCCTCTATTTCGTTGGTAGTGGTGCTGGATTTTTGGATCGGCTTACGTAATGCGGCCTCCGACTTGGCGCGCTGTTTGGCCAACCGGTGCGGCTCACCTGCAGGTTGCGCCTCACGAGGCGTGTGTCCATGTGGCTGGTGCTTAAGTGACCTGTCCTGGACGGAGGCACAATCTAGCTTCAAGTTGGGTCTTGATTGTCGTTTTTGGACGTTTAGTGTGCGCTCCATCCTCGACGGGCACATGTTGTAGATGGGACTAGGAGGGTCTTCTGATGTGACCGAGGACTCGCCGTCGTGCGAATTGCGATGAGGAGGTGTAAAGCACCGGCCGGCTCCTTCTTCGTCGTCGTCCTCTTCATCAGATGAGGGAGTTGTCGATAGTGACTGTCTATAAAGCTGCTTTGGAGACCCAGGCGGTGTTAGGACTGTACTTGTACTGGTAGTAGTAGAGGCTGGAGCTGTTACTCTTCGTGTTGCGGCTCCTGGCGGTCCCATAGGCGTAGTAGTGAAGTTGAATGCCCTCATTGTAGCATCATCAATATCGTCATTATTAGAGGCACTGTCTCGTCTGATGCGAACTTGATGGTACTGTGGAGCAGGATAGTTCTCTTTCATGGGAAGGCTTTCTCTTGGCCGGGAATAAGAATCCCGGTGGACAATGTATGCCTCTCGAAAGTATAGGTCTTGAGGCACCTGTCTATTTGTCGAAGTATATGTAGTGAACACATCTCTGTGGATAAACCGCCGAAGGTTGAGCTTTGCTCGCTCGTCATAACCACGCTCGAGGTATCTGTGTAGGTCGGCAACAGATCTGGTCTGTTCTTTTGGTGCTTGTTCTGACGGTCTAGCTTCGTTGATCTTGCTTACATTTTTTTCATAGTTGGATTGAGTGTTGGCAGCTCTTTGCTGGAAAGAGCTTGGAGCAGGCTCTCTTGCCGCATTTCTCGTTCTTCTTGGTCGTATCATGGTGCTATTATGCTGCTGGATCAGGATTCGCTAGGTGTTATTATGTAGTCATGCAACGAACGATGACAGTATAGCAGTTCACTGTACAGCACAGGTATATATGGTCGTTCTATATGAGTTTGTAGGATATAACGTCAATTGTAGCAAGAAAGAAAAAAAGTTTAGGTGAAAGTCCAAACTGTAAATTTCTTCAAAGAAAAAAGTTTGGTATAAGTTCAGCTAGAGGGAGGCTGGGTTTGTGTGGTTTAGTTCAAGTACCTATTCGAAACTATCAAAAGAGAGAGAAGAAAAAAAAAAAGTGCAAAAGAACAGAACCCAGCATCGCATATTATATTCACTATTATATATATATTTTCCTACATATGCTAGATAGAATTATTACACTTGCTGGATTGACCTGGAACTTCTCTATTCGGGAATGCGTGGTGGATTTCCAGACTCCAAGACATTCGGAGCCTGCGAAAAGCCTGTGGCTGGTCCATCATTAGACACAAAGGACCATCGCCGGTCTGCGGCTCGACGCCCCGCCGCGCCGAATTTGGGGCGAATAAGCACGCCAGAATATTCCTATGCAGTGGAATAATAACAGGAATAATGCTAGAATTCCAGGATGCTCCAAAGTCTCCTGCATATAACAATGCTGTTTGTACGCAAAATGCAGCTTAGAAATCTCGGCTTGTGCCATCTAAGCTGAAGAGCGAGGTCAGGCTTCCAAGAGCCACTGTGGTGGGACTTTCCCCAACCAGTAGTGCTGGGACACTACCTTCCTGTATGTTTCAACTGAGGAACTCGAGGGTTCTCATGGGCTCAGAGCTCTGTCTTCGGATTCGTATTCGGTATATACTAGTCACTAGCCAGTCTATGAAAAGGCTTTGGTGATTGGAGCTAGATGGTGTGGTTCGAACGGCTTTTTTTTTTTTTTTTTTTTTTTTTTTTTTTTTTTTTTTTTTTTTTTTTTTTTTTTGTTGAGAAAAAAAGTGGCTTGCCGGCTAGAAATCCAACCTCACGCTTTTCGCAGAAGTACCAATTACCGGTACACTCAATAAGCAATGCTGATCTAATTGGTGGATATTTTCAAAGCCAAGTGTAAAATAATTATGCTAGTTTTTATTATATGTAAGCGTAATAATTCCTGAATGGCTGTCAATTTTTTTCACTACCTCTGCGGGTGCGGCTGCGGTCGCATGAGTTCTCCAATAAAGCGGTGTGTATTAAGGGTATAGGCACAGACACCTATCGGTACTGATGCCTTTGGCAAGCCAATTATATGGTACAAGCACATATCCGTACTAATACTTTTGGGGAGTCAATCGTAAATCTGTCTGATTCTTTCTGACAGTTTCCCTTGTTTTGCTAAGTTGTCGGTACGATATGGGCTGCAGCAGATGCCACGCTAAAGATACGAGACATTTACAAGGAACTGACTCAGAATGTTTGTTTTTGAGTGTGTATCTCGTGATTACTGGGATTTTTGTACCTTAATTTACTCTTGATAGTCAAAATCAATACTAATATGGCGCAGAAGATCAACTTTGTCCTAATGAGCTGAACGCGGAAAGATAACAAAATAAAAAAGGAAACAGCTTCAGGTGACTACAATGGAAAAAAAAATAATAATATCCTATATTCTAGAGTAGCTAAATCTACCTCTTTTCCTTAATATCCTCAAGAAACCATATATAATGATCTCCCACTAACAACCGGTGAAGACTCTACCGTTGCCCGTAGGCCTTTGTGGCGTAATCCCCATTAATGACAATGACATCTGCCGGATTGTAATCAGCCTTCCCACTCAGGTAGCTCTGCAAAATCGACTTAGTACCGTCAGCGTACCGTTTTTGCGCATCCAATGAGGTGCCTGAAATATGAGGAGTCATAGCGTTACCTGCACCGTATTTATTTCGCATTGATCTCCATGGGTGATCCTTGGGAGCTGGCTGAGGAAACCATACATCACCACCATATCCACGCAATTGGCCAGACTTCAAGGCTTCTGCGACATCATTTTCGTTACAGATAGCACCTCGAGCAGTGTTCACAAGCCAGGCGCCCTTCTTCATTTTGGAGATGAGCTCCTTGTTGAACATCCCCTTGGTGGTCTCGTGCAACGGGCAATTGATTGTAACAATGTCTGCTTGACCAAGCATCTCTTCAAGAGATTCACATCGCCGAGCGCCAAGCTCTTTCTCCAGCTCTGGTGCCAAAGGCTGGTAGTCGTAGTAGAGCATCTCCTTGACGTTGAAAGGCTTCAATCGTTGCAATACTCGGTATCCAATTCTACCTACACCAACGGTTGCAACAACTTTTCCCTCAATGTCATAGGAGTCCTTAGCTACACCAGCAACGTCCCATTCACCGTTGATAATTTGCTCGTGAGCTGGGACAAAGTTCCGAACTAACACGAGCATGGTCATCACCACATGTTCTGCGACTGATTGAACGTTTGAACCAGTCACCTCGCAAACAGTGATCTTTCGCTCGTTTGCAGCAGTTAGGTCCACATGATCTGAGCCCACGCCGGCTGTAATACAGATTTTCAGGTTTTTTGCTTTGGCAATTCTTTCCCGGGTGATATAGCCCGGATGGAACGGAGTAGTTATTACTACTTCCGCGTCCACGATGTGCTTATCCAAGTCCGAGTCCGGGCCATCCTTGTTAGAGGTAGTAACGAGTTCATGACCTTGGTCTTCGAGCCATTTTCGAATCCCAAGCTCGTTTTCGGTACACCCCAATAGCTTTGGTTCGTCTTGGGCATGCTTGCCGGCAGAGTACAATACAAGCAACACTTTCATGATAGAATGCAGTAATTCAAAATTTAGGTAATAGGTATGTTTGTTAGTCTGTGTGTTTGTTCTGGTTTGGGTTATTTCAATTCTAGAATCTCCGAAATATCCACGTCCTTTTATAGTTTTTGCTGAACTTGTTTCCTAGTGATAAGTCAATCCGTCAACCGTTCCGCGCCGCACGCGGCGCCATCGTCGGAAGGGCCTTCCGGGGGTTATTGAACCGTGCCGCCGCACAGCAAACCGGATAACATCTTGTCTCACTTACCAGTGAACCCATTCGACCGTCAGGACTGTGGGGAACAGCATTTTTCTTAAGATTTGATAGGCCCAGAGGGATGTGATTGTTGAATACGGGCATCCGCGTTTTCCGGGAAATGGGACTGATTTGGCTCAATAGGAATTAGCACACGGTTACGTCGGTAGAGAATGTTGGCTACATAGATTACATTCACGATAATTCTGTAGAATTGGAAGACGGATACCCGGCACAAATAGGCATGGTATAAAGACAGCAACTTTTGGAGCGAGAGCTCGTGGTGATTTAACTAGGGAGATATATGTCATGAACTTTTATATCCTTTACAGGAAAGAAGCGATTTCCGCGGTCCCGCCGAAAGGTGATTACATATAGTACAAATAGGCCTACTGAAAAATAAACTAAAGCCTAAAATAGGCAAAAAGGTCGCACTAAATCCAGTAATTTTAGATGGATGTGCTAGTATCCACAATAGTCAACCCTTGAAGACACCATATGGAGGGGCCGGCCCTCCAAATACCTTCCTGAGGCAGCAGATCCTCGACGTACTTGACTGCTCTCCGTTTGGTCTTCAACAGACGAATTGGTAATAATCTGGCTCAATGTACTGTTTTCATTGTTTTCGGTGGTGCCGTTCGTGCGATTGCCAGTATCTGGCATCGCGGCATGAGGGCCAGTAGGTTTCTTGAAAATATTCGATATGAAACTAAGCATGTCTGTTCGAGAAGCGTATGAGGGATATACAAGTTCGTCTTCATAAAATGAACAAATACGAATATATCCGGTCTTTATATATTTTAACGAGACAATTACTTTTTCACTTAATGGATTATACATACTATACCGGTTCGAGATAGAACAATGGACCCTTACGCGCACGCACAGCCTCACCCCCGGAACCCTGAACTACGGAGAGAATAAAGGAAATAGGGTAATAGAAAGGCTACAAAAGAGAATGAATATATGCAAATATATAAATAATTATAGAGTTAGATAAGTTATGTATGCAAGGTTTCTCGGGGGTCTTATCATGCTCAGTTGTTGTCCAACCCGGGGCTAGGACTTGGATATGGAACATTACTTGGGGCCGTCTCTATGGTTTCGTAGGTATCAAAATCACTGTCGATATTGTCAGGTCCCCCAAGTACGTCTCCTTTGTGAAAGTACTCTTCGTCATCGTCATCGCCTTCTTCTTCATCTTCTTCCTCTTCATCCACTATATCACTGCTTCCCTCAATTTCTACTTCTAAAGATGGCATGCTTCTTGATCGCATGTGCGGTTTGTCAACAACAACCTGGGCCTCACCGCTTTCCTCAACAGGACTCAGCTCTGAATCACTATGCATAAAAGCCACAGAAGGATCCACCTGCTCAGGGAAAAAGTTTCGAGAATAGGCGCCTGGGACAGGTACCAATACAGATGACCCAGGTGATCCAGGAGCAGATGGAGAAGACACTTGCTGCCATCCTCGACTAATGCCCTCACTAATACGATTGTAAACAGGAGAAGCTCCACCGGACCATGACTCTCCTGTCGCAGAGCCACTACTGCCTCGAGTAGTAACAACGAATACTAAAATGGCAAACAGAATAGTGGCTTGGATTACTCCAAGCCTTTTTTGGTACATCATTTCATCTGCCAGAAGCGACAACCGGGAGCTCAGAGCCAGTACGTCTTGCTCACTTTTGGCCCGGTGTCGCTCTAGATCAACCACAGTTTCCATCAACAGATTGCTGTACTGCTGCTGGAAAAAGTTGAGTTGCTCAATAACAGAATTGTTGAATTGGCTGAAAAAGAGCTCGATCCGCAGGTTCTGCTTTTTCTCGATCTTGAATAGAACATCCCGCAGGTTCTGGCTCTGTTCTTCAATGTACTTGAGTGAGAGTGTAGCGTTCGATTCCAATAACGAAAGGCGTTTCATGATGGTTTGATAAATGGAGTCCTGGGTTTTGGGCTCTGCAATTGGCACTGTTGCATTCACAGAGCCCGTGGAATTAGTAGTGATATTGGTGCCATTATAACCGCTGATTGTCGAGTTTTCATCCTGGATGGAGTTGCTGTTAACGCTAATAGAGTTGTTGAGTCTGTTGAACGCGTGGGAGCTGTTGGAGCTTATGTTCAAACCTGCTTTGCTCACATACTCTTCCCAGCAGCAGGATTCGTTGAGTACCAATGGCGATATTATGGTATTCAAGCTTACATCTGAGAGCACTGAACTGTTGTAGGCTGCGAGCTCGTCATGAATCTGGTGGTGGTCGTGCTCGTTTATTGGCGATTGATATGTCAAAGAAGATGAAGTTGGCCCAGGAACATCTGCTGCGGTCAGACTATCAGCAATAATAGTTGTACCTTCTGATGAGGCAGTTGGGTCCAGTTCCGCCACGTGATATGATGCAGTGAGAGCATCATCACCTTCTTTCTCCTGCTCAGTAGAATCAATTGGGTTCAAATTGTCATTGGTGCTTGCATCACCACCGCCAGTCTGCTCTTGACTACGATATTCGTCCATCATGGTCGTGCCATGTACCCGCACCAATGACACCGGGCAATAGTATTCATGTCCCCAATGGCTTAGGAATTCAATCTGCAGATAGCGAGCCCATATTTTGGGACTGCCAATTCTAAAATGCTGGATATCCCTAATGCCCATGGCTCCAAACTCGCCTAATACATGCCACCCAGTGGAGGAAGGAACAGGAAATCGATCAGCCACCGAGATTCGAATATGCTTGAACATAGACGAGAAAAACTCATAATTAGCAATAGACACTGTGTCAACGAGAATATCGTTACACAGCTCGATGACCACAAACTTGTTGTTAGATTCACATTTGTTTAGCATATAGGTATCTTTATTCTCTGACAATATGTTTGCGGCGCCTTTGGTATCTGTGTTGGTCTTCATGATAGTAGCAGCACAGTCAAAGGATGCATAGTTGAACCGTTCCTTATAAACTCTCCCCTCGGATGGATCTGTGAATAGGTTTGATTCACCCTCTGCACCTAATCCCCCTACTCCCTGGCCAGTGCCCTGTTGGACTGTGCCATCTCCTTGTTTAAAGTCTTCTTGATGTATTTTATCTGCCACCACTTTCCTATGTCTTTCGTCAAAATTCTGTTCACTTTGGCCGGACTTTTCCAGATTCAACTTTCTCCATTCTTCAAAAGAAGGGAAGTTGGACCTATCTATTGATACCACCTCGTCGAGAATCTGTTCCCTTGTAGCGTAATGTGGTTCCAAATCGTATTCAGCTTCTTCTGACTCTGGTACAACGACTATATCACACGTTGGCAGATATTCGTCTCTTACAGCAATGCTCTCAAGAGAGGAATAGCTTGGTGAACAGTGAGTCGATTGTGTGTGAGACTCTAACTGCTCCGGCTCTGGTATATCAGTGCTCCCCGATGCGACTACTAGCTTGAAGGGAGATACCAACCATATAGCCATCGCTATTCTATCTGGTCGCATATTGGATTAGTGAGTAGTCCAACCGTGTTAGTCCTTACGAGATTGCTTTTATGGATTACCTCTCTTTATTAGGGAAGAACTAATTAAATGACGTTTTTTTTTTGCTATTGGGTTATTCGGAACTTCTCCGACGCAGAGTGCCGGAACAACTTACGCGTTTTCGACTCTGTGACCCGAGATGATATGGTCCGTGCGTGAACCTATTTTAGTGAAAAAAAAAAAAAAAAAAAAAGAATTGAACCACTGTTTCTTGACAAATGCAGCTGTGAAAGATTTTCAAAGGCCGAGCTATTATTGATGTATTTGAATGAGTCTCTGAGGCAGAAGTCTGTGCTGTGGTTTTGGTGCAATGGTAGCCAGTGAAGCAGGAGAGAAAAGTGGGATTTCCAATGCCCCTGAAGAGTGGACTCCGAATTATATTGTGAATGGCTATTTTTACCCTGAAGATGCATTGAATATTAGCCTTATCTTCGAATACTAATAGATTGGTTGATTGTTTCATAGGCAGTAATCTCAGGCTTGGGTTAAAGCCACTTCTTGGAGTGAAACGAATAAGATTTGAAGTGGAAATGTGGACTGACTATCGAAAATTTAGATTTGCATCCATGCTTTTACAATATCAGAAGATACCTGCTGACTAGAATAACTTGGCATCTGTAGGCACATATACATGCCACTCAATTGGTAGCAGACATATTTACGGCTTGTTTCTGTGTGACAAACGAGCTTGCGGATATCCAACCATGCAACGAAACCCATGAAAAATTAAGCAAAACCAGGGACAAACTCAGGAGGTATTTTTCGAAGTTACACTGCACACTGGGCTTTGCTTTTATAAAAGTCTTAACCTACTTTTAGAGGAGACAGGATCAGCCGTGCGGCTGATTGAACCTCCCCCAATTGAGCCACACTTAACAAATTTTTCATCACCAAAAAAAAAAAAAAAAAAAAAAAAAATAATAAAAACTTCACCAATAAATCTAGCACTGCATAGGATGACTGAGCAAAGTAGAGTAGAACGAGGAGATAGACCATTCAAGTTTGGAGAAAGATATCTACAAAACGAAGACGATGTATGGAATTACAACGCTTGGGATCACGTAGAATGGGGTGAGGAACAACGACTAGAAGCAGAAGAAAAACTAGAATTCCAAAGACAGGCACCAGTTAAAGACTTTGACAAGAATCTATACATGTCAAATCCAGCAAAATACTGGGATCTATTTTATAGAAATAACAAGGACAACTTTTTCAAAGATCGAAAATGGCTGAAAGTGGAGTTTCCCTCACTTTACGAGGCAACCCGTGCCGATGCTGGCAAAAAAACGATTCTTGAGGTTGGCTGTGGAGCAGGTAATACCATGTTTCCTGTGCTATCGTCGAATGAAAATCCAGACCTGAAAATTGTAGGAGCTGACTTCTCTAAAAGAGCTGTTGATATTGTGCGAGAGTCAGATCAGTTTGACCCTAAGCATGCTGGAGCCTTCGTATGGGATTTGGCTAATCCGGATGGAGAGTTACCAGGAGATATGGAACCACAATCAGTGGACATTATTGTTATGATTTTTGTCTTTAGTGCTCTAGCCCCAGAACAGTGGAAGCATGCTGTAGCTAATCTGAAAAAGCTGCTGAAGCCAGGCGCTCAGATATTGTTCCGGGATTATGGCCGGTACGATCTGACACAAATTCGGTTCAAGAAGGGCAGACTGCTAGATGAGAACTTCTATGTCAGAGGTGATGGCACAAGAGTATATTTCTTCACTGAAGAGGAGCTTGCAGAGATTTTCGGCACCCAGTTTGATACTGTCAAGATTGCCACTGATCGGAGACTAATGGTGAATCGTCAGAGACGTTTGAAGATGTACAGGATATGGTTACAAGCTCATTTCACTCAGAGACTAGAGTAGAATTGATGCGCTTGTAACTTTGAGCACCCACGCGGGTAGAAATAAATTAATATGTTCACACCAAAGCTGTAGTATGGAAGTGAGGACTCACGAACTTGGAGCCGCACCTCCGATAACGACTTAGCTCTAACAGAAACTGTATAGTTATGGAAAATAGAAACCCTTTGCATTAAGCTCTCGCTCAGTCCAGTCCCATGTCTTCAATGCTCTTTCAAAATCCATAGCGCGACTGCTGGCGCTTCCCTTTTCCCCATAAGAGACTAGATACGTGCCGTTATCACCTTTGACAGAAAAAGCTGGAGACAGCGAAGCCCTGAGCTGAGAGAAGGCTGCTTCTTCTTGACTCACACCAAATACCATCATAAACAGTTGAAAGAAAGCACTAAATAGTGCGCCAAGGACTGGTAGTTCTGTCCAGTAGTTCAACAAGCCCGTGAACAGTGAAAAGCCCGGGTGGACTGCGATTGAGAGGATATGTGGATATTTTTTACTCATGACCACCGCCATTTGGATGTTTGCTGTTTTCGAATTACCATAGCGTAGCCAGGTGAAAAGGATATTAGGGTAGTAATAGTACTTTTTCTGCAGAGAAACTCCAGGTGATGCAAGGTAATGCCCAATCGAGGTGACCCAGACTACACGAGGGTGCTTCGATTTGTCTAGTAGCTCGAGAATCATCCGTGTGAAAAGAAATGGTGCAATGTGGTTAGTCTGTGTCTGGATATCATATCCATTTTCAGTAATTTGAGGAGGCAGAGCCATTACTCCAGCGTTATTTACTAGCAGATCGATTTGCGGCTCAATTTCTTTGATATGAGCTGCAGACACAAGAACACTATCTAGATCAGCCAAATCCAGATGTAAAATATGCAATTCCCCAAGGCAGGCATTATCAGGCAAGCCTCTAGATCTCTCGATGCTGTCATGTTTTATTTGACTAATGGCCTCGGTTGTTTTGGGTATATTACGACAGGCCATATACACTACCCACCCGTGTATGTACAAGTGTAAAGCAGTATAATATCCGAGGCCGCTATTAGCTCCTGTTACTATGGATACTTTCCGATGCTTTTGCGGATTGTTGTAGGGCAGCTGGTTTGGGTGAAAAGGCATCTCGCTGCAATGGTGATGACCAGGGCAAAATTGATGTTAGTAGAGGCCTCGGACTATGGAGGAATTAGAGAAGAAAGCTGCTAGCTCTGTCTATGTATATACATATATATCTGTATTTCGGAGATTGAGACAATACACTACGGGTCACGGCAAATGTGTTGGTTTATAAATTCCAAGTTATATGATCAGTCAAGAAAGACGGTGATCCTTTTAGAAGGGGAGTTGGGCGCTAGTACTATATTCCGAAAAAAAAAAAAAAAAAAAAAAAAAAAAGCCGCACGAGCCGAAAAACGATAGCAGGCCCAGAACGATTTCTAGTTATGAAAAGCACGAGAAGATGTCCCAGAATTCTTTACTAGATCGCTATTATATTCTCAATATTGGACTATCTAGGTCTAATTATAGTCAATTGCTACCCAATTGTAGCCGCTATGCTGTAAAAATGATACCGAAATCACTTTGACGCCCAGGACGGTGGCCGAGGCTTAACACCCCGTCGATTCAGATTCTCATTAATAACCTCCATGGACATCCGAAACTGATTCTCAGATATACGATTCTCACCAGACTCCAGCTTGTGCCGAATCGCCACATCCCGTTGTCTCTCCGTAGTACGAAATACCGCTACTACCATTGGCTGGCTCTTATTATCAACCTCACTCTGACATGACTGTTCGCAGAATTCATTAGATCGAATGTATGCTTGGGGATCCAGATCTTTAGACCTGGCATGGTTTATGCAAATTAGATGCCGCTGGTTAGGCATAATCTCACTCAATGCCTCCACAAGTTCGGGTCTGCCATCGGTGAGAAAACTAATACTTTTTGCTTGTTCCAGAATGGAACTAAACGATTTTTGCAAATTTGAAAGGAAATACTTCCAGTTTTTCGGTGATTCAGCGTCCATAACTGATAATGCTAGTAGAGATTTTTCTTTGTCGCTGTTTGGAATGGCCCCCACACAGACGTAGTACACATGCTTACCCTTTGCACTACTCTCGTCAGAATAGCAGTTCAAACACCACGTTTTGGCAACAAGGGAAGCCATTCTTTTCATTGCGGTAGTAGCCACAAACAGCCCGTCAAACGATTCTTCCTTTTTGAACTGTTCTGTAACGACGTCCATTGCATGCCCCAATCGTTGCGAATCGAGTCCTAGTTGGCCCTTGACGAATGCATCGTAGCCATGGTATTCTTTCATTTGCGGAAGTTCATTGTCTGTGGAGGACCCAACAGGATTTGGTATTGGATATGCTCTATATTTCTGATGCTTTGGGTCGATCTTATCCTGGTCCTTCTTTGGGGGCATTTTTTTTTTTTTTTTTTCGGGATGTGTGGGTAGAAGTAGAGAATTATGGGGTCCCACACGGGCGATCTATCGGTGATGTAATTTGGGGATTATGCCGTCAGCAAGGAACGACAAGAACGAGGTGCATTAGTGAGAATATGAAGCTCACTGTTAGTGTTAGTATATCGCTAGCCAAGTGATAGCACCTTGGTATACCAGTATACGGTTTTGCATGAATACTTGACGAAAGAGGTGACAGGTTTATTCTATAATACGTATGTCGAAAAAAAAAATTAAAATCTGGGCCAAATACATGAGCCGCATCACACAAGAGCTATACTAGCCTTACTTTAAGTGGAGTTTACAATCATTTTATTAATGCCTCTTTTGAATATATACACTACATTGGTTGTCTGACCCAGTCTGAAACCTCTGAGGTGATCCAAATATCCATTTTTCGTGATAACTCTGCACTAGTCCTCATGGACAGCTAGAAGTCCCCCAACCAAATGCAAACTGCCAGTGACAAATACCTGGCTCGGCTCATCAATATGCTTCACAAACTCATATGCCTCCTGAATACTAGAAAAAACATGTCGCTCAGCCTTAGAGTCTGCTTGTGCCCAGGCGTCGGACAAAGCCCTCTGAACAGTCAAAGCGTCTACTTCGTCTTTGGACGTATTCAGCGAAGTCAAGTCCGCAGAGTACTTACCACTTGAGAAAGTGACATTTGTAGAAAAAATAACATGATCGAATTGGACGTCATGGGATTGGAGAACTTCATGTAAAGTCCCCAATAAGGCATTAGCGTCGCGGGTCTGCTGATTGAACAAAAGCACTTTAGTGCCAGATCTAGTACATTCTCCAGCAAACCATTCAGCAGCAACAGTAATGCTCTCTTTTGTATGCGCACCATCCAAAAGCCACTGGGTCTTACCATCTTCAATGGTCTGGCATCGGCCAGGCCAAGATGCCTGCTCTAATCCCTTGACGAATTTTTCTGGTAATTTATTTTCCGATACCTCGCCTGGAGATATAATACCTTGTTTTTCCAAGTGAATCGCAGCTAGTTTAATGGCCAGAGATGCATTAATCTTTTGGAAATTGCCATGCAGGCCTAGCTTCAGCTGATCCAGCTCAGGATATGTCTCGACAACAGTCAAGGTAGTGTTACGTTCAGTCGCTCGCTCCTCCAAAACCTTTAGACCGTTCTCTGGCTGTTCAACTGTCAAGGCAGGGGCACTAGATTTGTAAATCCCGCCTTTATTCCAGGCTATCGATTCAATAGTGTTTCCTAAAATGTTCACATGATCAATCCCCAGTGACGAGACCCCCGTCACAGATGGAGATTTGATAATATTGGTTGAGTCGTATTCTCCGCCAATTCCAACTTCATAAATTGCAGTGTCAACTCCTTCTTTTATGAAAACATGGAACGATAAGATTGTCAGGTATCTGAAATAGCCCGGTTTGAGTCCGTCTGCCGCCTCTGGGAATTGCTCGACGTCGGATTTGGATGCTTCAATATTGTCCCATACTTCGAAAAAGTACTTGGCAAATTTCTCCTCTGAGATTGGATCACCGTTGACTCTTATTCTCTCTCTTACAGACTTGAGATGCGGTGAGGTATATAACCCAATTTTTTCGATCTTTTTATTGGTGGTACTAATACCCTGGTACTGCTGTAAAATGGATTGCACAAATGCACATGTGGATCCCTTTCCCTTTGTCCCTGTGACATGGATTACATTCAGAGGATCGAATTTGGTCACATCTGGATAGCCAGCTCGCCGTGCCCATTCAAGCATTTGTGGGATGGCATTTTGGTTTGACTTTCCTCCGGCCTTACGAATAGCCTCAATTGTCGCAAAGTTTGTTTGCAAACTATTGAGGGCATTGATTGCATCAGCGTAGGTTCGGGTGGTAGTAGTTGCGGTGCTCATTCTTCGTCGTATCAGATTGAATAGCATCTAAGAAAAGAAGAGAAAGAGAGAAAGAGAAAAAAGGAAAAAGAGGGAGGACACTGAAGTGGATAGGCGAATCCCGTGCATGCAGTAGATATATTGCATTTTAATATTTTTACTTCCTTTTCGTTGAGTAAAATGCATGCCGCGCCCGGGTAAGCCAGTCCTAAGCCGCACACTTGAAGATAGGTCCAATCACAATAGAATTGCACAAAGAATGAAGGAGATGAAATATATCTATCTATCTATATATATATATATATATGGCATCAGGACATCATTACGATAGAGATATGTAGAAACCCATCCAAATACATACATTGAGGAAGTAGCTCCACCACTGTAGCCTCCATAGGTAATACAACCCCATGCATAAGCGGCCGTGCTAGTACACACCTACGCCGCGAAGGGAACAAGTCTGGTAGATGATGATTCAAAGCTGAGCCTACTGTCTGGCGATGCTGGGTCACTGAAGAAGATGATGAGGTGACATTCTCAGTGAATGGCGCGACTAATGCTTGTCGAACCTGGTTCGACATCGGGAAATATAGCTTTATCGGAATATTTTTGTAGTTGACTGGTGAAGGTAAGACGCGATCCATTATCGACCAGTACTTATCGAATTTGTCTGTTTTATCCAGTTAGTTTCACAATTACTTAGTTCGAGCAAACGCACATACGTTCCAGTATACTGACCCATAAATCAGTACTCTCCGATTTAGATAACGACATTATGGCCTTAGGGTTCCCATCTCTCACACAGCATGCCTGTTTACACTGATTCAACCAGTTATCGGCGAGAGCCTCGATTCCATTGTATGCTAGAATATATTCAACTGGGTATTCTTTATGCTTTAGAGTTAGAGTCCACGGCAGAGTGGTATTTTGGTCAGTGGTATTTTTTTTCTCATGTGTGGGGTCCAACCCTGTTAAAAGGTCGTATGATAGCCCAATGGGCCAGTTCCTGTATTTTACACATTAGCCAAGATCACCTTTATTTTCTAAACTGTCATACCATCGAATAGGGACACCCTCGAATTCAAACCACCACGAGGGGCTCTCAGAGTCCTTGGGGTTGTTTAAATAGGGCCGGAAGTACTTCAATATGCTAGATAAGTATATAGGCAGATACGAAATCCGATTGACGACCACCATGTACTCATGTTGACCATCGCGAGTTCGCGACTCATTCGAAGCAAGAACAATCTTCAACGGCAGTGTCCCGTTCCAGATTTCTGGTCGTATCGACATGTACGAAACAAAAAAAAAAGAAGATTGGGAACTGAAAACGGGTTCGAAGCCACTGAGAGACAGACTCTCAGTCTATAACAGTTTGTTCTAGGAAAAGTTGTCTATAAAAATCTGGCTCACGAAAAATCGTTTATAAAAGTCTGGTTCAGGAAAGTCGTCTATAAAAACGATATACTACAGCTCTATTCCTGTTTTCTGGCTAGTTTCTCAATTGTCGCATTGTCAACTCCCAGCTGTCTGAGAAGAGTGGCCGAGGGCCCGGTTTCCGCTCCACCACCAGCAGCGGTGGACAATGATTTAGTTAGATTCAGCAGAATATCCATCTCCTTTTCAGAATTGGCAGAGTTTAGAGCTATTCCTTCTTCTTCGAGCTCCTGTTGGGCCTGGTCCCACGCCTCTGCATCGTAGCCGTCTTGCTGATCGTTATCTGAGCCCTCATCATCATTGGCCTGCCGCGCACGGTACTTCTCGAGCTCTTCAGGTGGAAGTTTCAGTTCCTGGGTCATGAAGTACTCCATAAAATCGTCGAGGTCGACTTTGACCTGCTCTTCATCTTCGTCTTCGTCGCTGGTACTGTCATCGCTACTACTAGAACCATTCTCATCATTGTCAGTATTATTGTTATCAATTCCAGCTAAGCCGGCTTTTTCGTCGCTCATAAACTCGTTTAGTTTGGTTAGGATTTCCTGAACCTCGTCTTGGGTGATCTCATCTTCTGCACCGTCTTGTTCTTGTGCCGTACCATCTTTCTTTTCCGAAGTACTAGCAGCATCCCCAGTTAGCCACTGTTCTGAATCGACAGACTTATCCCAAGATCCAATCTCACTTCTTGGCGGAGATTGTTGTCGGATTCGAATCGGCAGGTACGCATTTTCGTTCGCTAGACGTCGAGCTTCCATATATGGCCTTATAGCCATTGTGGTCATTTCTTCATATGCTTTAGTCCCCTTCTCGTAGCCAGCAAAATAGCGTTCATGCATGTCTGCTAATATGTCCTGAAAATCGAATTCTTTAACAGTGGTTTCCTTAGTGCGCGGCTTGAGCCGCAGCGATTCGTGAGCTAGTAATTCCATTCCGCATGCTAATTTCTGGCCCAGCTGGTGGTGGTCATTGTTATCGTTCTGAATATCGAAAAGATCCCACGGTGGGGTATACTTCACGGGGGTTATCTGGGCATATTGTCGTCTGGTGAATCTCACTACAGTCTCTACGAGATCATCAGGTGGGAACACTTTCATCTCCGACAGGACTTGATGAGTCCTGGGGTCACTGCCGTCCCTGTTCCAAAAGCACTCTAAAGCGGCCGATATGTAAAATGGGAATCTATGCAATAAAACAGCTACTTTAGTTGGCACAGTTACCTTGGCCCGATGACAATTGAACTCCCTAGCCTCGTTTGGATACCTCTCGGTTGCTGAAAAGGCTTCTTGATCGATTTTGGGGTCGTAAATCATATGCTGTGAGTTCCACTTCAGATATTCAAAAGCCTCTTCTAAACTGGGTGACTTGCCTTTGAATGCATGCTCTGGAATTATAGCAAGTTTACCTTGCTTGATCCATATCTATTGTCAAGAAATATAGTTAGTCTCACGATCCCGCTCTCTTGAAACATACCCTGTTGTCAGCAATATCTGGCGTCAGCCACGATGGTAAGACATTAGCTGCCTCTATAAGCAGAAATTCTCCATCTGAATCAGACACGCGTACAAACAGCTCACTAAACTTCTTCGTGAGCTGTTGAAGTATCCACACTATCACCCATTCGTCTTCCACGCAGCCTCCAAAGTCTGTCGATCCAAACAGACATGGATTTTTTTCTGGTTACTGTTAGCTACCTTATATGAAAGTATTTGAGATACTTACCTCCAAATGCAAAGTGGCTGAAATTAAAGGACTCGCGATACCAAATATAATCTGGAAACTGATCTTGCAACAGCTTGTATGCTTCCGTGAGTATAGGCTCGTATCTCCGGTGATACGATCCAGGTATGATAGCAGTATAGTCTACTACCTCCTCTCTATCCACATCATAACTCTCCATATTCCAGGTTTTAGTCAGAAGAATAAATAATAATAGTAAAAATAAAAATGCAAACTCGAGGGTGGAATAAGTCTATGCAATTTTCATCCTAAAATTACCTGAGCTCGCCTTTGAGATCCCGAGCTCACCTCCCACATGAATCACTTCATCGCTTTCTCCCGGTCTCAAATAGGTCTCCTTATTTTTCTCCATCTCCGACTGTGACCAGCTTTCCATTTCTCAACTAAGGCTCTGATTATCTTTACTATAGTTTAGATTAGACAAATCTGGTATTCTCTATTGATATAGAGTATAAAATTCTGTTTTCATCTACTGATTCGGGGTATCAAACACTATGTACGGCTCGTTGAGTCGGGTTAATGCTAAGAATCATAAAGCCCTGGTAAGTAGATCATCTTGAGACTATTAAAGTAGACTTACTAACAATGGAACGTTACATGTAATACAAATAGTTGGCGGACTCTTACAGTCAACTTCTTCGCGAGATATCCGACAATGATTTGAAAACTATAGGGAACTATAGAGTTGTGAAACAAATTGGTCAAGGTACGGAAAATCTCCTTTGTATCAAAAGAAGCATGATGCACTAACAAAAGCGAATTGCTATAAGGAAGTTTTGGTAAGGTTTACCTTGCTACACACAAGTTTACGCATTCAAAGGTATGAAGATAATGATCTAATTCTCTTCCATAGAGAGCTTAGAGTCTTAGAATTGTCTAACGCAAAGGACCTAGGTCGTTCTTAAATCATCACCGAAAAACCAACCACATCTAGTGCGAGAAATCCACCATCACAGACTCTTCAAACATCCGCATATAGCACGACTGTATGAGGTGATTGTTACAGATACATTGGTCTGGCTAGTTTTGGAATATTGTCCAGGTATGTCTCTCTCTCTCTCTAAGCTTTTGTCTTCAATGTGCTCCCATCGTACTAACTAGAACCAGGCGACGAGCTATACTCATACCTGATAAAAAATACACGACTCAAAATCGAAGACACAAAGAGAATGTTCAGCCAATTGGTGGGCGCAGTAGCTTACACGCATTCGAAAAACTGCACACATCGTGATTTGAAGCTGGAAAATGTACTTTTAGATAAAAAACTTAACGTCAAGCTATGCGATTTTGGATTCACTAGAGAATATGAACCCAGATCTATGCTTGATACTGTTTGTGGCACGACTTGTTATATGGCGCCGGAAATGCTTTTAAATAAAAAGTATAACGGTGAATTAGTCGATGTATGGTCTCTTGGGGTCATATTTTACACACTAGTATACGGGCAACAACCATTTGACGAAGAGAACGACTTAGATACTAAAATGAAAATTATAACAGAGGAACCAGAATACCCAGACTATGATGATGTTAGTGGAAGTGCATTGGACCTGGCCAAGGCTATGCTCACAAAAGATCCGCGACAGAGGCCCACGCTTGAGGACATTTTAAACCATCCATACCTGGATGACTATGCATATATTCAAAAAGACATTCTTAGTGCCAAAGTCCCCAAACTCTTCAGCACCAAAGCTGAGAAGAAACTTCTACGAAGCCTCAGGTCTGCTCATTTCGATCTGGAGCAACTTGCTGACAGTGTCATGAACTTTAGCTGTGATCCGCTGGCGGGCTTGTGGGCATTAGCACTGGAGAAAGAGGAAAAATTCCAATCGAAGCGAAGTCATAGAACAAGCTTAAGCATTTCCAAGATGGGCCGAAAGCACTCTGACAAAAGATCAATACCACCTACTCCACCTCCACCGGTACTACCGTCGGCTTCCACGGCGCCGCAGGTACAGCCGCATAAGCCTCACACATCCAGCACTTTACCGCCGCAGCTAAATCTGGAAGGGGGATCGACACAGCAAACTCCACAAAGTCCTTCTCAATATCAACCCAATTCTCCTCGTTCACCGATCACCGCTGCTCGAGTATCGTCTCCATTGGCAAGGTCTTCTGTAGAGCCAGCTCGAGAATCGTTATCGGAAGCGGAACAATCGTTCGGATTGCAGCCCCAATCTACTCCCCAAGAGCCAAAGGAGAGCCCTTCGTCTGTAGAATCTCCTAGTGCTAAATCAAGTATGAGCAGTGTTATTGCAAAGACAAATGAAAGGCGCCGGGAGTTTGGCAATTCTTTCAAGAATGCTATGCTCAGACTTGTTATGCCTGCTAAGCGTCGAAGAGAGGAAAAGGCAAAAGAAAGAGAAAATGTTTTACAGCAAAAGGATTCATCACTAGCTACGACTCCGGAACTAGAAGTCCGGGACTTTAGTGGCAATGGGAACATTCCGAGAAGCAGTACAGAGAACAATATTGTATTGACCTCAAACAATCGGCCAAGACCTGTTTCCGGAATCTCTCAATTTTCCCAATTCTCTGCTTACTCACAGTACTCTGTAACATCTCAGCTTTCATCAGCACCCTCTAACGCATCGGCTCCAGAGCGCTCGTTAAATACTGCCACTGGCCTATCAGGCGGTGGTGGTAGTAGTGGTAACTTCTCGAAGAACACCAGTGGGGCCCGGCCGTCATTTGGACGAAGATCCACGTCTTCTTCATTTTCTTCTCTTGTATCGCGAACTCGACGTCGAAAACAAAGACGAGCTCATTCCAAGACAAGCTCAACTTCCAGTGCTTCTTTAAACTCATCTCCTGTGGGGTCCTTTAGGCGACCTATCTCTGGTTCAGCAGAGAGCCCTACTCTAGGCGATTCATCTCATGATGATTCGACTGTTGGAAGTGCGGTCGATCAAAATCAACGCAACCAGTCAAACGGTCAACGAGGAAGGTTCAATGAGGCCGCAGTGTTCAGTATGCATCATAGAGTCAGACACATGCGAAAAAAGTCGCCGTTCTCCTCTCCTCGAGGATCCATTAGTGGTAAGCCGGGCAGTATTCAGATTATGAAATCCTCAAAGGGTGGTAGCAGCGTCATTGTAGAGGATGAAGAAGAGGACATAGAAATTGGAGCTGATGACAGTGCGGTGGGTAATCGGTATTTGAGTGCTTTGCGCATTGATGATTCCAGTAATAGAACTTTATCTGCCAACGCTGCAGTGCTAGGTGCTTCTAAGGGTGTTCTTTCGGGGGAGACCACTGAAGAAGATGATGAGGCATACGAGGATGAGGATCTCAATGAAAAGCAGACTCATTCTATGTGATGTTTCAACTTTGTATAATAACGCAATAGACCTGTGCTTTACAATTAGCACCGTTAATTTACAGTAGATAGATCGTAAACCCTTTTTGACTGATAATCATCTTTATATTCTATTAATCCCATTTCCATATATATATATACTGGGTAAAGTGGTACGACCGCACGAAACCTATTTTCCAATCTCTTTGAGATTAAGTTCCTGATATATATATATATACTCTATTAAAACATCTTAGCTCCCTAAATACCCAGCCATGAGCTGAACTACAATTGCCAACTTCTTCAATAATTACATCCCTCGGTTAAACCAGACTTGCTCCACAACAGTCCCCTCTTTATTTTTCAAACCGTCTTTGAACTTGTCCTCTAACTTTGACACGTCCAGTGTCCGCTTCTGAGGGAAGATCCCCAGTGCGAATGGTAATGCAATCAACGAGGTTACAGTGATCAAACCCAAATTGGTCATGGTTACTGCCAAGTTAGATTTCCCCTTCAATGGCCCTTTCTGCAGTTTCACAAGGGCTAATGCAGGAATGACCATAACTGGTGAGGCCGTGATTACACGGGACAGTGCAGTTTCCCCCACGGCATACTTTGCAGCAGTTCTAGAAGAGCCGAGGTCCTCGTTTGTGTGTTTATCAAACACAGAGATGCCATGCTTGATCTCCTCACTTCGCATTAAGAACATGTTCACTAAACCGGCACTGACTACTGCAGCGAATGGTACCAAACGACCCAGAACGACTCTGGTATTTGGGGAGACTCGCTTCAGTCGTGGTACTAGAGCATTCAGCCCCAAAGCCACAGAGCATGATCCAGTAACAGCCAATGCATAGTTGGTGATCAACTGTTTTGTGGTCAATGGATGTGATTTGTTCGCATTAGCAGTATTGACAGCAACATTCAAGCTTTGATTCGCCCATTGCCAGAATAGCGTTCCCGCTGTGCCCAATCCAGGGGTCAGCATGCCTGCAGTCACTACCAGATTTGACAGTACATAGGACGACATTCGGAATGGAAGTACTACTGGTACACCAGTATCAGGATGAAGGGTGGAGTCCAATGCACGTTTAGCTCGCCAGAGCTCCGGAGTCATTGGAGCATTTTCACTATTTCTATAGTCTGAGATTAATTTTTTGGCCATTTTGATGTCTTCCGAGGTGTTGAGCAATTGTCTAATGTGTGTTAGAATCGAGATTGAAGGTGCTAGAAAGGCAAAATGCCGGTTTTTTTTTGACTTACCTTGGGTCTGATACCTCAGCACAATGCTTCACTCGCCCCATGTAGGTTGACAAATCATATCGAGATTCGGGTAATGGACGTGGTCCTGGTACAGAGGAAGCCATAGTTCTTTCTTTTATATATATATAGAATAGTGTCAAAAAAAATGAAACCTATAATTGTCGGAGTGAAGAAGTATCGGGGCCAGGAAGAGTCATGCTGAAAAATTCACTACCTGATACACCTTCTAATTTTCCATTCCGACCTGGCATTACATGTATTAATATATCGTTATCTCCCCACAGAACATGGTAACAGGCTTGGGAAATGACATTGTGAGAATTTCACGTATCCAGTCAATTGTCAGGGGGAAAGAATCGATTTTGAATAGGTTTGCAACTAGGGTTCTGCATCCAGTCCACGAACTACCCAAGTTGTCTAAGAATACTGAGGAAGCCACTCGTTTGTTATCTTCAACATGGGCTGCAAAGGAGGCTCTGTATAAGAGTTTGACGCCTGAGCTGCAGAAAAAGTGTGTATTCCGAGAGTGGTATCGTGCGATTGACTCAAATGGTCAGAGAGTTGTGAAAAGTGATAAATTTCCAGACGAAAGGTGCCTATTAAGTGTGTCACATGATGGCGAGTACACCAGTGCAGTAGTCATTCGACAGTAAACGTTAGGGAACTTTGATTACTTGTGAGCTCTTCGTAGTGACTTGAGAGCTGTGGGACAGTGAATATACGACCTATATATTGATAAAATTGGATGACCATGCCATGTGGTGCATTGGAATACGACTTGTTCAATGTAGGTTATGTTATATATCGAAAGTCTTTTTTTAACCCATGGATTCTGTGTAACTGGGTATCAGATCTTTAAACGATGTTATGTATAGCGATATTATATATTACAAGAGCAGATATCCAGCTTGTGTGGATAAACATACAGTCAGTATTCAATTTGGATTCATATATATTTGATACAATCTAGCATAAGCGAAAATATGAGAAGGGACTAAATCGCACCTCTACTCCCATTCAACAGTGGCTGGTGGCTTGGAGGTAACATCATAAACAACTCGAGCTACACCCTTGACCTCATTCACAATCCTTCGAGAAACGGTCTTCAAGAATGCAGCATCGAATTCATACCAGTCAGCAGTCATGAAATCGTGAGTGGCAATAGCTCGAAGAGCAATTACCTGTTCATAAGTTCGCTGGTCACCCATAACACCGACAGATTTGACCGGCAAAAGACAGGCGAATGCTTGAGAAATGTTCTCGTAAATACCAGCCTTTCGGATCTCTTCGATGAAAATGTAATCAGCTTTTCGAGCGATATCAACCTGGGCTGGGGTGACCTCACCCAAAATTCGAATCGCGATACCTGGACCTGGGAATGGGTGTCGCCAGACGAGGTGGTGAGGAATCTTCAAGATTTCACCCAATTTACGGACTTCGTCTTTGAACAACTCTCGCAAGGGCTCAATAAGCTTGAGCTTCATGTCCTCGAGCAAACCACCGACATTGTGGTGGGTCTTGATGGTCTGAGATGGCCCCTTGAAGGAAATAGATTCAATAACATCTGGATACAAGGTACCTTGCAACAAGAATTCAATATCATTTGAGCCGTCCTTTGGCTGGATCTTGGCAGCTTCTCGTTCAAAAACGTGAATAAAAGTGTTGCCAATGATCTTTCGCTTCTTTTCTGGGTCAGTGACTCCTTGCAGCTTACCCATAAATTCGTCAGCCGCATCAATAACTGTAAGGTTGATTCCCAAACCATCAGAAAGAGTCTTTTTCACTTCGGCACATTCGTTGAGCCGCATGACCCCGTTATCGACTAGAATAGCATGGAATCGATCACCAATGGCCTCCTTCATCAGCTTAGCAGCCACTGTAGAGTCTACACCACCTGAAACTGCGCCGATCACTTCACCCTTATCACCGACCAAGGATCGAATTCGTTCAATCTCGGCATCAACGAAGCTGGCCATGGTCCATTCTTGGGCCACTTGACAAATGTCAACAGCAAAATTTCTCAAAAGTTGCTTACCCTTTTCAGTATGAGTCACCTCTGGGTGGAACTGGATACCATAGATTGGCCTTTCATTGCTGGCAATAGCAGCATATGGGGAGTTGGTAGTTGAGGCAACTGTATGGTAGCCAGAAGGAAGTTCGTGAAGCTTGTCGTTATGGGACATCCAAACCTGAGAATGGTCGACATCCTTGAACAAAGCACACCCAACTTCTTCGACGTTAATAGTAGCATGACCATATTCTCGATGGTCACCAGCAGCCACATTGTTGACATTGTTAATCCAGGCTAGTTCTTGCATACCGTAGCAGATACCTAGGATTGGTACGCCCAGGTTGAAGATCTCCTGGTCAACATGAGGAGCTCCCTCTTCATAGACAGAGTATGGACCACCGGACAAGATGATACCTTTTGGCTTCCAGGATAGTTCGCTGATTTTTTGAGTGCATGGGAGCATTTCAGCATAGACATTGAACTCTCGCAAACGTCGAGTGATCAGATGTGAATACTGGGAGCCAAAATCCAGAACCAAAATGGTTTGGAAGAGTTGAGAGACTTCAGCTGGCTTGGTCATTTGTATGGTGGATTTGTTAGATGATAATGACTCCAAGAAAAAAAAAA